>VZRX01011499.1:0-120558 GCA_013398075.1 Notiomystis cincta | reverse complement strand
AATCTTTTTTGTAAAATTTATTTTTCTTAATTTTTTTTTTTTTTTTTTTTTTTTACACTTCCTCCCAGTTCCTGTTGGAAGACTTCAAAACCTCACTCACCTCACGGTTAGACTTAGAATTTCTTTACTGAGATATATTTCTGGACATCTGGTTGTAACTTCTATTTTTTATGTCTTTTGTACAAATTGCTTTGAGCTTATAGCACCTAAATATTGTTTCAGGAGGAAAATTTTTATAATTTTTTAAAAATTCATTATGTTTTATGTACTTGTTCCATAAAAGAGACTATGAGATGAAAAAGTGAGAAGTTCATGTGCTTAAAGTATGGTGAAACCTATGCAGCTGACTTTGGCTTTAGAAAGTGAAGATTAAGCTGCAGAAAACCCACCTGCTTGAAGAGCTAGCATACATAAATCTCAGATCATTAGTGTGATATTAATGAAATAAAATAAATCAAATTGTTTGATTCATCTAAAACTTTCTGAAAAGTCCATGTATGCACCTTTTTTGCATGTAACTTTTCATATTGAAGAGCCACTTTTTAGCAGAACCTTTATATTAAAGAATCATAAATCTGGTCACCCACAGGATGACCTCGGTGTTTTCAATGGACAAGTTTTTTAAGTGCTCCTCATGAAGACTGGTGATGGGTAGCCAGTTGAAACTGTTTGTAGAAGAGACATGTAATAGAACTTGATAATACTAAACCTCTCAGCTTTTTTTTTTTAAATTCAAGTAGGTAGAGGCAAATTAAAGAAAGGATATTTGCAACTTTCCAGTCTAACACCTTGTCCTAACACCTACTAAGATCATATCACCTGTTATTTTGATAGTGTTCTGATGGGCAGCTCTTTACATTTTCATAAGATGAATGAAATGTTTTGCAAATTAGGCTTTTACTAGCACTGGTTTGCTTATAGAGATTCACATCATTTAAAATACTGACTTTGTAAAAAAAGGAATTTTACTGGGCATTTATGGTTCTTATGCCCTTAGAGTTCTGTTTGTGGTTTTGGGGGGGTTTTGTGGCTGGGAGTTTTGGTTGTTGAGGATTTTTTATACAGAAAACGTGAAATCTAACCAAGGTTTGGAGAGGGAAAAGGTCAATATTGATAGGCAAGAAAGATGGATTTCATTGCAATAAAAGAACATTTTAAAATAAAGGTTTTAAAAGCTGCCTACAGATTTTGGAGGTCAAGTCTCATATTGAGAAAAGAAAATGAACTGAAATTTTAGGAGGTTTTCAGTGATGCTGTGTAGAGATGCTTGAAGCAATGGAAAATACAGGTATGCAGTAAAGCAACATCAGAGCCATTCACCCACCTCAATGCCCAGCGTTTCTAACTGACAAACGATTGTACTGAGTAGGAAATACACAGAAACTGTACTCGGGCTGTGGACAAACTCCTGCACTGTTCAGTCAATCTCATTCCCTTTTCTGGAATTACTTCAATAGGGGATCTCATTTCGATACAGTGACTCTTCTTTTTTTTTTCTTTTCCTCCCTTATAGAACCTAGCAATTATAGGGCATGTTACTGGTTTTATTGCAAGCCATTTGTATTTGTTCATTAGTGGCATTATTTACTCTGCATTATTTAATGCAGTCTCAAAACAAACTGATGTTTACCCTGGCAGTCTTATAGGAAATATTGCAATACAATATAGCATGATGAATAATAATTTGCTTCTTTTACACAAGAATTTCTCTATTACAGAGCTTTTTTCCTTTTATCAAAACTGAAGTCAAAGTGCAATTCATGAGAATTATGCAAAACCAGATGAAACAAGTTATGTCATGATCTGTCAAGAAACACCATTTGTAAACTAAAACAAGTTCATCAAGCTGTCTTTTAAAAAGCCATGCCTGACTTCATCCAGGGTCTTGGAAAATTAACCCTTTGCAAGAATACAAAACGTGCATTCACAGGTTTCCCAGGATCTTCTGTAAAAAGTATTTTCCATTCGATACAGTGTTGCTGTTATTGTGGCAGTAAAAGCCGTATAATAATGGAGCAAGTTTTTTGTGAAAATATCCTTTGATCAGGTTCTGGTTTCGTGTTACCATTTGGTGCATCCATAGATTGAGCAAAATTACTTTTGTTGGCAATTTGCTTCTTTGCAGTCTCCTGCTAATGTCTGACTTGGTTTTACTCCGCTGTTGCAGTATGAATATAAAAACCAGTTCTTACAGCTGCAGGTTTTTTCCTTGTGAAACTCAGTGGGTGTTTTGGTTGGTTTGGGTGTAATGGTAAAATATATATGATGACAAGTAAAGATGAGCTGTATGGTAAACTTTTCATTGGTGTTTTAGTGGAAACAGCATTTTTAACTCATTGACTGTTAACTCTTTATGCACTAACAGCGATGAAAATACATAAATACCTTGCTGACTCAGTCTTACATGACTCCATGCCTGTCTTAGTTGTGTGGAATGTAGAACAAAAGTATTGCATTTATAAAACATTACCAGAACAGAGTTGTTAACAGATCTTATATAAAAGTTCATTTGCTTCTGTCTGGTACCAGATTCTTAGTTGCTTTACAAGATGATGTTTTGATGGTGTTTTGATTAAATGCTCTTGCACACATTTTGTACTTTGCACAGTGCAAAACATCATTTGTGATTTTAGAAATGAAATCTCTGAAGTAATTTGCTTGAAATATTACCTTTTAAAGTGCTGCTGCATCCAGTAGCATTTTTTAAGAGCTGCTCTCTCATAGTTATATGGTTTACAGTATCTGCATTATCTGTAGTTTGCTGGCTTTTGTTTGAGGCTGGTTTATTTAATTTGCAGTGATTTTGTAAGACTGATTTGTATTATTTTCTTATTTATAAAAGTTTCCGATGAAGCTGTTGCAGGATCAAAGTAAACCTCCCTTATGAAACTGTACATATGTAGAATATGCATGTATTTGCTTAGAAGAGAAATATGCATTTAATGGCTTTAAGAAATACTGCTTCACAGCATATTTGAGTATTTGTTCTTTTGTTCTGTTGTTCATTTCTCCAGTTTTTGTTCTGTAGAGGAGTGTTTTGCATACCTCCGTGCAATCAGCTTTATTTCAGAGCTGTGCTTTATGCACTGTACTTGTTTCTGGTGATTGGTAACCTCCCATTCACTGGACTCTGCTGCCATTCATAAGCTGTGCTCTGCCCTCGGGAACTCGCAATCCATCCCCCAGAACAGCTGACACGTGGGCTGACAGCGGAGCCACACCTCCTGGTGTGCTCTAGGGACACTCTACAGACAGTTAAGTAGCAGCATTGACAGAACATGTCTCTCTCCCTTTCTTTTGTTTGTTTGGGGTTTTTTGGGGTTTTTTTTGTTTGTTTGTTTCGTTTGTTTTTTTCCAAATCACTGTAGAACTCGATACAAAGCAGAACCAGTCAAGGAGTTCACAGTCAAGTCCTACAGATGAGTGGAAAAGGTGGTGGACCACCATATTTCAGTCTGTCCTGTCCTAAATCTGCATTTGTCTGACATAAGAAATTAAGGAACAAAACAGCATGTACATGCTGCTCTTCTATAAAAATAAGTTTTAAGAGCAGAGACTCTTAACTGGGCTTTACAAGCGATGCTGAGTGACTTGCAGAAAGTCCAATTACCAGCCATTAACCAAGCTACCTGTAGAACTTAAATACACCAGCTGTCTGCCTCTTCTCTCTGCAAAGTATTTTAAGAAGCAGTTAAGCCATCTAAATGCTAAATTTGAGAATCAAGTCCCATTACACAAGGTCATGATTTCCCATAGAAATCAATAGGAAATTTATTTTCTGTTTGCTTGATTTTATTCACTTTGTTCCAAGATGTTAAGTAGATAATTGAAGATTTGATTTAGTGGTATCTTACCTCCAAACAACCATCAGTGATCTCATGCTGGACTTCTAATTAACTTGATTATTAAGGGCACAAGGACAGACTGAGTGGAAGACTTGATCTTGGAAAAGGTTCTCAGGAGCTGGAACAGGTGACCTGTTAAGGCAAAGCCTCTGTTCTAGAGAAGCTAAAACCTCCAAGGGCCTGCTGTTAGCAGAAGTCTTTGAGGCCATTGTACAGCACTTGAAATAAAGGCAATAATTCCCAGGATCAATTCTTGCCAGTATTGTTGAACTGATAAGAGTTATGAAAACTCTGGTAATGTTTATTTGTCCAGTATTCAGTTTCTGTGTTCCTAGCAGGACTCCCAGTCATTTTGGTGTCTCACAGAACAGACAGTTCTTTTTATGTTCATAGTAAACTCAAATACAGTCCACAAAATAGCAAATGTGTTCCATGATACCTCTGGCTTGCAGGAAAATCAAAGTTATGTGCATAAATGACAAATGCTTTCCAGGGCCTACTTCACCTTTCCTTATGAGAGAGTGAATTTAATATGTTAATTTACTATTTATTCTCTTTCATTGTGTATTTTTCTGTGTGAATGAAGTAGCCAGAAGAAAATTGGATGATTCACCTCCGTGTTTCTTTGGCCAAAAGTCTTTAATTAAATTGGAATTAAATTGCCGAAGTTCCAGCAACTATAAAATGTAATTATGTTATTTAGACCTTTTTTCCATCATGATTTTAATCCAAATGAGGGTTGTGCTTTCAAAAAAAATAGGAAAAATAAGTCAGTCCTGCACCCCTTTCCTGCCATCAATAGATTCTTGTTTCACCTTCATGTCTTGTACCAGCACTGCCAATGCTGTATTCTCAGTCACCAAAAGGAAATGATCCAAGCTGGAAAAGCATCCTTTATTGCCAGGTTCATTTACAAACACATTAGTTCCTTCCTTCAGAGTTCTCTGATGCAGCTATTCTGCTCCTCAAGGTGAAGTCTGCATAAAGGAAAAGGCAGAAATAAGAAGGTGGGAGAAGCAAGAGGGATGGCTGGACTTTCCTGTCAGAGGTCATGTGGAACTGTGGTTTTGCATTTGCCATTTGCCACCAGACAGACTTTTTAATGATAAATCATTTCCTAGGTGGTATCATCTGTCTGGATCAAAAGTATAGGCCAGGTCACAATGAATTTGTGGTGCTTTGACCCTGAGTAGCTTTAAGATCTCTCTTAAGAGGAGTGAGACCACTTAAATTTTTTTGACACCCTTCATCCCTGGCAATTCCATGCAATTGGCAGGTGTAATTGGAATACAGCTGTCAGTAATGGTGGTCAGCTAGATAGTTGCAACTACTTCTGCTATAGAGGTTTTCAATATTAGTGGGGTTTAGATTATATTATTAAAAATTGTGTTGATTAAAAAACAGGCAGCAGTGTTTGTTGTCAATGTCATGAAGCAACTCAGAATAAAATATAAAAAATATGTGGACTGTTAGCAAAAATGGTTTATTATCTGACCTCCTAATTTGTCTTCCAATAGCATTTTTGCAGGACCTCTGCAAGGTAAAGGGTAACTTCTTTTTAGTCTTTGTCTCCATTTGTATATTGCTTCACTGTCAGCTTTCTAGTTAAGTGGCTGCTGTTTTCCCCAGCCTGTATAATTACACATGATTGCTGCTGAGAGCATTACAATTATTTGTGAGATTACACCTCCCCTTTCTTAGTAAATGAAGCATCCTTAAGTGACAGTTTGACTGCGTTGATTGTGCAGAATTAAGGAAGACTTGACCAGCTGGCTCCGATGTCGCTTTGTGCAGTTCCAGACAATGTGACATCAGTGTCAGCAGCTCCCGAGGCGCTTCCTCCTGGGCCTTGTCACTGCACAATCCGCTGAAGGAAGGGCTGCTCTCCTGCCACTTTGCATGGAGGAGAGCAAGGCAGCTCAGTAATTGATACCCCGTGTGCCTGATCACGTTCCGGGACACCCGAGACAGGCTGTTTGCTTCAGCCGGTGGGGATCCTTTGCTTCTCCCCTCCTTGGAAGGAGCAGGCATTTAGCCCAAATGAGTCCCAGCTTGGGAAAGAAATACTTCTTCACTGGTTGACTGAAGAGCAGGACTGGAGGAGTCAAAGTAGTTGTATGTACTCTTTAAGTATGACTTACCAAGTCTGATACTGTTATCTTGTCACAAGCTGATTTTCAAAGATAATATACTCTAACCATCTTTATATTACAGGGGGAAAACTACAAAGAGCTGAATTGTTAGGCAAATGTCCTGCTACATCACACGGGCCTGTGAGAGAGGTGGATAATGAGAAAGATTTTTCTGTGTTGGTGGTTGGTCTCTATCTATACACCCACAGGAGCTGGCTCTCTGATGAATTATGTTCTCAACTGATTTTCAAATATTTCATTACCACTAATGTTCCTAGTCTTGGATGCAGGGCAGAATTTCCATTAAATACATACTAGGTAAGATAGTGGAGATTAGGGGATTCGTTTTGAATGGAATGGGACTGATTATTAGGTTTCCTCACAGCACCTGAAATTATAACTTCGTTTGTTTCTGAGATAGAAATGCATGAAATGCAAACTCTTCCACTGCTCATATTCTGGTTTTTTGGTCAAGTGTTTTAATTCTAGTATAACAGAGATGTTCTTGAAGTGAATTAAACCAATGCCAATTCAGTCATATCACAGAGTCATTTAGAATGCAAGTGAATACCTGTATACTCTTCTTTCATGTTCAGCAACCTCTAGTTTTGCATTTTAGTAAGTTAATTCTAATTCTGTGATAGCACAGGGAGATCTGAATAGTTTGCTGCTGTTCAGAGCAGGGGCTGTCCTTTTATCCATGCTCCTAAAACAGAGGAGTTTGCAGCCTTCACCAAAGTGATCACAGTGCAAACTGATCGTTAGCAAAAAGAGTTAATAACTAATAAATAACCACAGAATTTTATTATTAAATCAGTTGTCTCCAGTAGGGGGATACTTCAGGTTAGAAGACAGTTCTGACATCTATTTGTCCACATTAATTTATTGAATACTTTTGGCATATACCTTCTTTTTTGGATTTAATTTTCTTTCTGGTCTGGTCATTCCATATTGGAGAAGTATCTCGGCAACCTGTTTTTTTCTTCCCTAACTATCACATTACCAATATCTTTCTTTTTACTGATGGGCCTGTCCTTGGAATATTTCTGTTATTTTTTAGTGTATGTTGCTTTCTGAGTCAAAAGTAGATGACACCCAAATGGCATCTTTAATGTTTCTGTCAGATCTGAGCTTTCTTCCAAAAGGTTGAGAAATAATTCTTTGCAGCTGTTTTCAGTATTTCTGTAGTACAATGACACATTTTGTTTCTTTAACAGGACTGCACGTTCTTCACTCGGAAGGAAATCCTTCGGTAAGTAAATTGTTTTAAATTTCTCCTTCATGGTCCGTGTGGAAGAGGCTAAATCTTTTCATCTGACTTGTGAGGAAACCAGATAAAGCCAGTTATTCTGCAGGAATGAATGAGAGTAGGATTGGATTTAAGATACACTTTTAATGTGTAATTGTCATAAGGAGACTGATGGTGGTGATTAACTTAAGGTGAATATTATAGACTTTTTTAGAGTTGAGCCAGTGACTTGTATGGAAGGGATTTGCTGCTTTTCTGCTCAGTGATACCAGTGAGGGCACGTCCTGCAGTCAGTGTAGAATCCAGAGGTATGCTTTCTACATGTCTGAGGTGAAGTTTTAGTGAGCAGGAATAAAATGGGTTATGACCCCGTGGTTAATTAGCACTTACTGATTTAGCATCTCCCTATCTCAGTGAAGGGGCAGCCAGGTGCTGCTGGGCACTGATTTTCACTGCAGGATGTTTTCAGGGTGATATGGAGGAAGTGCAGGGCCAGGCCTCTTTAGGCTGAACTGAATTTCTTAGGCAGCTGCCGAGTTCAGTGAGATGATCCAGCAAGGAGTAACCTTACAGAAAGGAAAGAAAAGAAAGCCCTGTCTGGCTCACCATCCATTTGCATGGCTGTTAGTGAGGAAGAGGTACTGTAGGTGGGGATGAAGGGATTAATATGGCAGCTTCAATTTAGATTGCTATAAACTGATGTAAACCAGCATGAGATTGCAATTAGGTGAAATGGGCTAAGTGTTTTTATCTGTCCCTACAGGGAAAGTAGCCCATCGAAACCCCAAACAACAGTAAATCTATTTTCTGCTGGTTTAACAAGCTGAATCAGCTCTCTGAGGGATCAGATGAGTGCCAAAGCTGGCATAAGAGCCAGAGTGAGCAAATGCAACTGAAAATGAGGAGAGGAGAGCAAGACTTAGCATTTCTCTACCAGTAGGGTGTTAGATTGACTTACACACTGTGTAAGGCTTTGGTGTCAGTGTCAGCTTAAGTCAACATAAATGCAGGCTGTGGTCAGAGGGGTTGAAGATACATTTTTTTGATTAGTAATCTGAGTGTGGATAATTTGAAAATTATTAGAAAATAGTATAACTTATGAATTTAGAGTAAAGAAAAAATTAACAGAAAATGCTGAAAATGAATCTAGGAAAAAATATGAAGTAAGATTGCAGCAGAGGTATGTGTGCCTGGTGAAAGAGAAAAATAGAAACCATAACTTACTATTGGTGTTTGATAGCTTTTATCACCAGAAAACCTGAACACACTCCTAAGTCTTTCCTAAAGATGGTTAATTTTTGGAAGTGCTGAGCACAGCTACAAGCATTTAGTCATGGGCCCAGGGCAAGAACATATTAAAGAATGTTGGGTATTGTTGACATGTCTGTTATCAAAACATGATGTTTGACTCAAAACATTATCTAAAATAATCCTAGGACAGCTGACAAAGTTTTAGAGCTGTTAGTGATTGCTTTGTTAGGGTGTTAGGGCTTTGAAAACATACCCAGTTTTCTTAAGGAGACCAGAATGTGTAGCTTCAGGACACAACTTTTCTGCATGGGCAGGCGCCAGAACACACTGGTAGACAGTCGGTCTGTGAGTGCCTAGAACTGAATACATGCTCAGAGGCAGCCACTGTGGATTTGTTAAAAGCAAATCTTCCTATGAGTGTCTGCTTTTGTAAGTCAGAGAAAAGAAGCAGCTACAACCTATCTTTATTTTGGTAAAGGTTTTTACATATTCCAGTTTGTATTAGTCCTTTTCTGCTTTTGTAAGTGCACTGACCTCTTGGTCAGGATACTCCTGAACGTAGAAAATTGGTGAGAATGGTAAGAAACATTGAGGTGAAGAGAGTTGCAGATGCTTTGAAGATCAAGATTAGCTTTTTCAACAGTACTCAGTATGTCAGAGAAATTACTAGAGTCAAAGTGAGCAAAAGGAAATTCACACACTCAGGTCCTAAGAACTGAGGAAAAAATTGCAAGTGCAGAATACAATATCAAAAAAGAGGGCTGGGGGATTAGTGGTCTGAGCAAAGTGAGCATAATTTTAACAACACTGCCCTGCAATGCTCTTGCAAAAAATAGAAATTAATTTCTACAGTGCATTAGCCTCAGCAGTGTTTATAAAATGGGAGAATTCCAGTCAGCAGTACTGGGACTTCAGTAGGAATAGACTGTCCAGTTTTGGGCATCATAATTCAAAAAAGGTTTGGTATCCTGGAAAACATGCTGTAGAGAGAAACAAGAAAAGTTGGAAAACCACTTTAGTCATAGCAATGAATCTGTTTGTATAATGTGCCTCTCTTGCGATTGTAAATGGGAACAAATTGTTGAGTTGTCTCTTACAAGGCATTATTTCTCTTACTCCATTTTGCAAATCTGATTTTCTGGCAGACAAGCTTTTACTCCAGTAATAATGCTTATCTGCTCGCCAGCCCATCTGTTTCTGCTTCTCCCTATAGACTGGTACAGCTTGGCACCCAAACAAGCACTCAGACACTGGTGTTCTTGGATGGTCCTAGCCAAAAAGCACAGAACTTGTAAATTCAAGTTGTGTTACTTGAGAGTGACTTAACCTAGTCAGACAACTGCCGGGGGAATGTGGCACTAAATGACCAAGCTGGGCACCATCTGGGAGGTCAGCAAACCTTTGAACCTTTTTGTAGAAGAAGATTAGTTCTTCTGTTGCCATCTCTTCTCTGCCTGTTTCATGGCTTGTTCTTGATGGGTGAAAGGTGAGGTGAGAGGAGTCCTTCTAGCCAATCCAGCTGAATGCTGGATTTTAAATCTGAAATCTGACAGAGAATTAGGCAGTGGTTTCCTTCAAGTGTCTGCAAAGCTTCCTTATAAGGGAGCAAATGTAGCAAACTGCTTTGGAGGCAGCTCTGGGTGGAGCAAGTTGCTTCACAAAAGGAGGGAGGAGTTAAGACACAACTCCTGTTTTTCTTATAAAGAGTTTTAAGTTTTGTATGCAGAAAGGGGGGATTGCCCTATTGTCAGCTTTGAGGGAAAAAACATTAGCCAAAAGAATGAAATTGAGAGGAACTCTATACACTTGGGAATGTTCCTGAGTTTTAGGCAAGAAACTACATACACAAAGAACATACATGCTGAAGCTACTATTGATCTTCTTGTTAATTATGTTGCTATTCTTGTTGTTAAAAATGTTTCTGTATCCTCTATGGATGGGAAAATTTTTTTTAAAAAGAGACTTTGGGGCAGTTCCTACATTTCTGTTCCATAAACTTCTCCTGTGTTATATTTTAGTCAGATTGCACCTGTTTTGCTAAGGCTTGTGAGAGGACAGAATCCCTGTCAGTGTTGATCTGGATGGAGTCTGGAGTACTGGTGTACTGTGTCCAGTTCTGGGCTCCCCGGTACAGGAGAAATAAGGAGCTGCTCCAGGGTCTGGCAGAGGACCGTTGAGATGGATAAGGGACTGAGGACTCTCTCATACGAGGCAGGGCTGAGGGTACTGAGATCTGGAGGGTGCAAAGGAGACAGAGGTTTGCGGGTACAGACAGAAACACAGGAGGTTCCGGCTGAAATAGGGAAGCACTGTGAGGGTGAGCGAGCACTGGAACAGGCTGCCCAGAGAGGTTGTGGACTCTCCAGCCTCGGAGATACTCCAAAGCCATCTGAATGTGGCAGCCTGCTCCAGGTGCCCTTGCTGGGCAGGAGATTGGACCAGTTCATCTCAGGAGTTCCTCGCAACCTCAGTCATTCTGTGATTCTTGGCAGATCACCAGCAGAAAAGAGGCCTGTGAGCAGGGGTTTGAGTGATGCTTCAAGGAAGTGAAAACATTATGAAATATTCTTATCCATACTCACTATGCATCATGTAGTTCTCGGAGCAGTAGAGTACAGGTACTGAAAGTCAGAGCTTTCCTAACTATGACTAGATTTAGAATAAATATATTATAAATTGTCTGCCAAAAACATTTCTTGCAATTTCTTTTTAATTTTACTGCAGATAATTTGGGAGGATATTTATCTAGTATTCTCTTGAATTAATTTGTGCTGCTTCATTTTGCACTGCAAACATGAATAAATACTTTACATGCTAACTAAAAACTAGCAGAAGACGCATCTATCCGCTTTTTCTCATTTTATTATGCTGCCTTTTTATAAATCTGATTTCTGTGTCCAGTTACTGTATTTTACTGATACAATGAAAATAACTTCAACTGGAAAGCATAAAAGTGACAAGACATAACAGTAACAGAATTCCTTCAACTCCTCCTGCTTGTGTTTCTCACTGTTCCTTGTTCTTCATCTGTTTGTTGAACTGTGGCAATTTAGTGAGTTGTGGTCTCTGTTTCTGTCTGAATTTCAGCTGAGTTTCAGCTTCACATGGTAGACCCCCTTCTCTAATAGACTCTTCTGACCTCTTGCAGTCCTTGGAAGCACTAATTCACTGAGGAATTGGTGTGCAGTGCAGAGATTTATGCCTCTGTTACCATGTGCAACATTAACATTTATTGTTGCAAAAACAGTTTGTGCAAGTATGGCATAAATCTGAGACCCTGAAAGTACTTCCTTTATCAGCTGCTGACAGCTCTGAAGGCCCCTCCTTCCTCAGTTTCTCAGCTCCAGATTCAAGAACCTCCTTCTCTTTGAGCTGCAGCAGCTTTTTCTCCCTGTGTGGCAGACTTGTAGATTTTGGTCTGTCTGGCCCTGTTCCCCAGCTGTCCATTAAAGCACTGCAGGACAAGAGAGCATGTGCAGTTCAGTGATTTGTATCGGCACAGGGCTACAGCCTCTGCAGCAAGGAGTGTAAATCATTTCCCATCAGTGCATTCTGTCCTGCATCCTGTACAATCCCATCTTCAATGTTGCTGCTTCTTTTACTCCAACCATCTCAGCCTCCAGGTGCTTGGAAGGGCTGGTTGCTGAGACCTGGCTCTTTTCAGGGCTTTAGGTTGACTTGTCAGTTCTCCTGCTGCTCTCTGGAGTGGTGAATTCTTCTCTATGTATTACAGAAAGTCCTCCTCCAGCTATTTTGTTCAGCTCTGGCATCTGGACAGGAGCCTATAGCTCTGATTGTGGTGAATACCGAAAGTGCAGCTGAACAGCAGCCGTGCACTTCAGGTCCTGCTGCTGGACAGGTGGTTCCATCCTGTACAACCAGTCAGGTCATGCCACAGCTCCTGTGAACCTCTGGTGGGACTGTCCATCAGCACTCACTGCCTGGTTTCATTGCTCTAGTTAAGCCATTTGCTATTTTTTTTCTGAACATGAAGAACAATGCAGAGCAATCTAAAATTTACTCTTTGAGATGGTCTTGAGAGTAATGAACAAGTGTCTGAATGCATCCTTTTTGTTAAGGAATAAATAGGATATGTATTGCTGAATAAAAATGTTTTCCCCTTACAGCATAAATCAAGTGACTGTTGCTGCAGAACCCAAACTGGGGAGATGTTTATTCATTCCTAAAGGCCACTTTAAAGCCTCTACTTATTTCTAATCAATGAGCCATTGCAAGCATTTCTCTTTTGTTTTCGGCACTCCTTCAGTGCAGAGTTCCTGCTAAGAAGGCAGCCCAGCCAGCTGTAATGTGTTGTCAGTACCTGTCATTTAATGGTGGAGGTGAATGTACACCAAGCCAAGGAAGAGCTGTTCTGTTTTAACACACCCACTGGTGACCTTGGGTACAGTCTGACTCCCTCCCAAAGCTCAATAGTGAATTTAAATGGTTGTTACAGGGTGTAAGCTTAGAAATCTTTTTTCAGATCTGTTCAGGTGGAGCTGGAGGCTCTGTGCTAAGTTTGGAGACATCCCAAACTGCGTCCAGCAAACACCCACAGTATCACCCTTGCTGGCTCCATGATGCTTCACCCTTGAGAAGTAGGAACAGATTCTGACCCACCTTTTTTGCCATGTAAAATATCCCAACTGTTAAAATAAAAGTTACCATCAATCAGTAGTAGACTGTGGGGGCCAAACCATGCTGAGGATTTTTTCATGGACCCAGAAAAAAATTGATTTTCACTGGTTGATGGGCAGCTGAGCTGATTTTAAAACTAGTGCTGTCTACAGGGGTTAGTCTTGTTCTGCCTTTATTTTATTGATTAATTTAATAGAAAAAGTAAACCCTCATTTTCTTCCAATGCTGTTGAACTGCTTCAGTAACCTCAAGGAGGTGACTGTGAAAACTTCTATATTTTCAAACACATCCATTCCCTGAACCTCACTGCACATTCTTAAGTGTTAGTGCTTATACAAGGGATGTGTGTAGCTCATGGGCTTCAAATTTCTGCAACAGCAGATCAGCAGTCTGGGTTTAGACTGGATTAAAGTGATGCAGAATCACAGCCTTAATCCCTGAATTTTGTACATGAAGCATAAACATATACCACTACCTGTGGGGACAGAGCATCATCTGTAAATGAAATTTGCCATTAAATTTATCACCACATTCCCTCTCTCTCATTTGTGCCAGGGAAGACAATGCAAATTTTTCCTTTCCTACTTCCATGCAAGGTAAATGAAGAATCCTGCTGACAAAGAGAGCACGTTCAGGAATGGGAAAATGCTTCTGCATGCACCCAGAAGAATCTTTTAAAGAAAATACAACGGCAGGATCTATAGTAGTTACTGCTGCAAAGACAGTGAGGCTGGCTGTGGGCTTCTGGATATACATGATGGTCTCTGTATGATATTGGCAGCTTTTCCAAATGTGTGTGTGTTCAGACAGCACTGCAGAACCTTACATTGCCTCCCTGAGAAGATATAAATGTTTCTGTGTCTAGAACAGATAAAGAGGCTTGTTTTCAGATATGCTTCTTGTGAAGGGCATGCTGAGGAAAAGGATCAAAGCCTTTCCTCTAGGTCATGGCTGCTCTGATGTGTTCAGGTCACCTGAAGAGCCTTCCACTTCGAGAAAAACAGGAGAAGTATCAGAGCCGTTACCAGAGCCTTGTTTCTTCTCTATCTGCAGTTAGTAATTAATGTTATCGAGAGATGTGAGAGATCAGGCAGTAATGAGAGCAGCATTTGGGAAGTGATTACTGAGTCTGACTCCCAGGATTTCTCATACTGCACAACACTACAAGGTGTTGTAGTGAGGTACTGCATGCAGGCAGGAGTATTATGGGTGTAAATAACCTGATATCTTACTGAGCTTTACATTGTGTTACGGAGTAATTGATCAGACATGCATTGTTTCCTTGAGTAAATACTCACCCAATGTAACATAAATCATTCAACTAAACAGGAGTTTTGGTGGAATTCCTGCAGAAAGGACTGTGTTCCTTGTGGCAGGTGGTTTTCTTGGCATCCTGTTAAGAGGCTAAAACAGGTCTGTTATTTTTTCTACAAAATCCAGCATTTGATACTGGCAATCCAGTCTATTTTAAAACAGTGTATTGTGTCCCTGAAGAACCTTCCAGCACCAAGATCTTACAGCAGGAAAAGGCATTACTGTCTTTTGTGGTTGTTCAGTTGGTTGGGGATTTTTGTTTTTTATTTAAAAAGGATAATGGAACGAGCGCAACATACGGTATGTTAGATATAGGGAAATCTTCTGGCCCTGTTTACTGTCATAAATGCTAATCCTGCCATGTGATAAGGCTATGAAATAGAGTTGCTGGATCCTTGCAGATAAAAGCAGGTGGAAGAGGTATTTTATTGCTATAATTTAGTTTGCAGGAGTTAGATCAAAGCCACTTCCTACAGACTCATTTGGATGTTTTCGTGTGAAATCCACTCAGGTGGAAAGCTCTTATATCTACAGATCTTTGACCAATTTGGTGAGTTAATGGCAGAGATAGTTGGGAGGAAAACAGGATACGAGAGCTACCCTCAAATCTGCAGTTCATTACCTGCACATTTCTGTGTCCAGCCTGCCTTCCAGACAATTCTAGCAGAGTCTAGTCGAGAGTTGGGAGCCGTATCCTTCTTTCAGCCGCCAAAGGATATGGCTGAACTTCTGTATAAACAGGTTGCAATTTCTATGGAATAGGTAGTGAATTCTGTCAGCAAGAAGTGACAGGTTTACTTTGCACTGATACTGCATGTTATAAAGAGACAAATCTAATATTAGATAAGGTACAGTAGTGATCTTGGCAGTTAAAATAAGCAGGTATCGTCAGCTCCTGAATTTCCAAGTGTTGTCCACAATGGTCAAGTTTTGCCAATAAAAAGTGCTCAGTTTTCTTGAAGGCTAGAACACCATTTCAGTATTCTAGCTTTTCTAAAAGTAGGTAACACACAGATGGATATTTGACTTGAAAGATTTGCTTCCTTTTAAGTGCTTTTAAGCTGCTTTTTCTGTTGTACTTAGAAGCATCTTTTTAGCTGCTATTTACAATGGAGAAATCAGTTGCTAGAGAGGGAAATGACTATTGCATCTTGAATTACACAGTATTTATGAAATGTCAGAGTGAGCTGTGGTGAGCAGCTGAAATGTGCTTAGATCAGTGGATATCCAATTTCCGGTATGGCACAAAATATTGCTGTGCAGAGGGAAGACATCAGTTTCCTACAGTGCAGAAAAAATGTGTTTCTGTGTGTCATTTCATGTGCTCTTTGTGGCACAATATAATAATAAGAAAGCAGATGCCTACAGATGATTTTCTCCTAGTTTTTGAGTTTATTTACATACAGGAATCTGGAATAGTTCAGTTGGGTGTGGGGCTGGCTGTGGGACTGCTGCAGCTAAAGCTGGAAAGATGAAGGGGTTGCTGAGGCATTTCTTCCTCTATCACTGCTTTGTTTATGTTCTGCTGTAAAAACATGGTAATCTCTGTATGTAATTGTTAGTATGCCTAGTAAGCAGGCAGGATTTTTCCTTAAAGGAAAATGAGTCACAAAATACAACTTTTTAATATACAAGTAGTACTTGTGCCCTACTGAGAGATAAGAATACACTGTGTTAATACATAGGGCATGACAAAGGGACCACTTTGTGCCCTCAGCAGTTTATGAATTGGGTGTAAGACCAAACTTCCACATGTTAATTCCTAAATGTTACATACACGCAGTGTGGAACACTGCTCAGTTACAGACATCAAGGAATACGTGGCTGTTGGTAGCAGTTATGCTGGATGTTGCATCAAAGCCCTCTTTTTTCAAAAAGATGGGAAATTGGTGGGATCAGACTTGTGCACTAAACCCAATGATTAGAGCTGCAAGACAAATTTGTATCTGATTACTGTCTGAATGGAATTGCTTATTTAAAATTGGTTATTGGCTGTTTGTTTCTGCTTGTTTACAGGTTGCATGGCCGATACCATGAAATGGCACCAAACGTTGTGCCCATGGACTATACAAAGGACCCAGATGTTAAACTACCTATGCAGCTTATAATAAACATGCCTGAGCTAAAGGTATGACTTCTGACTGCTTACAAACTGTGTCTTAACTTCTATAGCTCTTCTGCCAGACTTCTTGCCAAGACTGATACCCAGAAGCACTGTGGCATGCTGAGATCTCCTTCCTGTTACTGTTCAAGGGCAAAAACAGCCCCAGAAACTGGAAAATATTTAGGTGAATGTCTTTCTTGCAGAGATAGTTGGGATAGATGTTAAAGGAAATGAATAGGAAATAAAATTAAATTTAGCAGTCTTTGCCCTTTGTGTATATCCCCCACAGAAGCCATGTCCCCCACAGGGATCTCTGTGAGGAGAGCTGGTTAGAAATCTGAAGTTCTTATCTCAGTCTGTTCATTGGAAATTTGCTAGCAATGTGCAGATTATTGCTAATAAAAAGTAAAGGATTTCCCCTTTTTTCTCAGCTACCTGAGCACAATAAATATCATTTTTCTTAATTATCAGGAGTTTTCATTTTCATGGGGACATTACATGATAGGAAATGGAGACACAGTCCATGTAATGCAAATGAGAGAAACAGTGGCTATAAGGCAATCAGTGCAAAAAAAATTGAGATGCTATTTGTTTTTATTCTCAGTTCAACAATTTAATAGTTTATGGTTTTAACAGGACAAATGTGGACTTTTAGCATTTATTTTCTAAACAGTTCATTGAATTGTGCTGTTTTGTCACATCTATTTTTCATATATGTTAATCAATTGATGTCTATAAATTACTATAATGTGGAAACAATTATGTGTTCGATCTGATAGTTGCATGAAGCAGTATTAAGCTTTTTAAGAACAATGCTATAGAAACCTTGTAATTGATGGCTTTCCACTTAATTTTAATGATCTAGAAATTCTTCCTTAGTGTTGTATTTTTTTCAAATATCTGATATTTTACAAGCAGAAGCAGTGCTTTAGAAATTCAGTTGTGGAGGATGCTAAGTCAACATGAAGTGAAAAACATTTGAATTAGACTTCGAGTTGAAGTTCACAGAACTCTTTATTCCTTTAATACCACACTCCCTGTATATTTGATTCTGGGACAATATAATTTATTGAACAAGAAGCATGTTTTGTTAATGTCTGTGTGTTAAAAAGTGTTTGACCAGCATTTCATATAAATAGAAACATCAAACACATACAAGGATTTAATTCAACAGAAAACCTTGGAAAAGATTTTATCCTTCAGTTATTCTTCAGACTGTGAGTAGTTAGCAAATGCCTCTAGACAGCTTCAGTGTTTCTGAAGAAGCTGAGAAATAATTGAGAATTCTTTTTCACAGTAAGCATGGGCTTCTTCAGCAAAATAGGTTTATGCTTTTTTTAATAGCATCATATTCCTTCGGGTTTATATTATCATCTTTGGGATCTTGATAGCACAACATGAAATCCTTTGGCACAGTTCTTTGACTCCTCAGAGTTTAACTGCCAGAAGGCTGAGAGTTGCTTTGTGACAAATCAAGGCTAAGCTTAGAAAAGAAAGTGAGAAATTATGATCACACAGAGTCTTTTTGGCTTCAGTGATAGAAGATTGAGCACTTGAGGAACAGTTCATTCTATGAGAACTTTAGAGATGGAAGGCCTGGTACTTGAGCTGATGTACAAACCAGAAATTTTATACAGGATCATATTTAGATTGAGATACAGGAGCTTGTCTTGCTAGCTTAGCAAACTTAGGTGGTAATGATAGACTTCCTAAGAGGCTTCCATATATGAAGTGGATCATAATCCATCTTCTGGCACCACAAGTCTGTGAGGCTTTCTGACCTGCTGTAGAAAATGTCTCCAGGGTAATGAAACCTGACTTTATGAAAGCAACAGGACAAACTCAGTGTTGAATTTTATACAAATTCTCTCTCAAGTCTCATAAGTCTGTGAAAGAACCTTAGAAATATTGGTGTCAAACCATTCCTTTTATTTCAGGAATTCTAGGAGCTCACAGAACAAAGAGCTTTCAGTAGCTGCTGAGCTTGTTTCCAGTAA
Organism: Notiomystis cincta; assembly: GCA_013398075.1. Taxonomy (NCBI): domain Eukaryota; kingdom Metazoa; phylum Chordata; class Aves; order Passeriformes; family Notiomystidae; genus Notiomystis; species Notiomystis cincta. The sequence continues at coordinate 102,028 of VZRX01011499.1, read as the reverse complement.
AATCACAGTAAGAGGAGACCAGCTCTTATTCCATAATGCTTTCAAAGCATTGACACTAAAGGATGTTAAAATGCCTGGCACCTTTGTTATAAACTGGGGTCCATCTTTGTCATGAAGCGTCTTGTGCAGATGGGGGTGAGGGGGAGAGAGTCTTTCCTTAGGAGTTTATTTTTGAAGCAACCTAGGTACTGTCTCCAGCTCATACACTAAGAAAAAGAATCTTTAACCTTTGCAACTTGACCAGGCTGCCTAAAAAATCATTATGGTGTTTTCTTTCTTCGGTAAATTTTCATCAAGGTGAAGACAAAGCCAACATTTACATCTTAAAATAGAAATAAATGACCCAAATGTCTATTGAATTCTAATAAAATTAGTGCTAATTTCAATGCACCTGGCTTTTTTCATATACACATTACATTTCTAGTTACTGGCAATGTTGAGCTCAATACCACTGCAGGTTCTGACAAACGGATAGAATCAATAATGCACTTTTCTAAATTAGATTCTGCTACTATAAAGAAAGATCTTCACCTCATGCATTAATGTTTTGAGCCAGGTTTTTTGTGTTTCAAGGAAAAAAAATGCTGATGGTCATTCAGGTTAATTGGTAGTGAATTATTCACTAACTCCTGATTCTTAAAAGTTGAAAGTCGGGACAAGAAATAAATAAATAAAGAAGGGGAAGGTACTTTAAGTTGATTAGGTCTACCATTACACTGAAGTTAACAGTGCTACTTTACTCCATCAGTTTCATTGCAGTCTCTGTTCTCTAATTTTGCCAATCTTGGTTACACAGACACCAGTCTAATAAATTAATTTTGAGGCATCTGGACACCTGTGAGATTGCAGTAATTAATATTGAAAACTCTAGCCACGATATGGGCTATTCAGTGTGGGAGCAGAAAGAAAGCAAAAGTGATTTTTTTTTTTTTTTCAGATTAAAACTGATTTCAGTCACATTATCCCTGTCATTGCCCCGGAGCTGCAGGTGGGAGTGTAACCTGATGCCAGAGATCCCTGTGACTGATAGCAGTGATAGTCCATACCCATAATATCCCAGACTTTCCAGTTTACCCCTTTCCCAGGGTGTGGGCTCTCTGTGGGTACTGCAGTGCAGAGCAATCCTTCTCTCAGGAGTTGGGCAGCAAAGGGCTCCTGGAGAGGAACCATTTTTGTTTCACTCACTTCACAGTCTGCTGCTTTCTGTGTTGTGGCTCACACAGGAACGTCACTGATCCTCGCAGGCCTTGTCATAAGCTGCACTGGGGAGGAAGGGAGGGAGGGAGGGAGGGAGTTCATAAATGCTCTGCTCAAACAGGATGGGCAGCAGGCACAGCAATCAGCCAGGAATGACGCATGGGGAACAGCAGCCCCATGACAGATTTCAGAACCAGTGTTAGCACCCTATTTGTAGTAAGTTTAAACGTGACTGCAAGCCAGCTGCTTCAAAATAAAAATGCTTTATACAGTGTTAATAGGATGAGATGTTAGAAGTGATTCCAGTGAATCTTCAGGTTCAAAGCTTTCCATATAACGGGCAATGACACCTGATAGAGCAGGGTGATCTTTTTCCCAAGCACCAGCCCTGCTCTGGCCAATCTTTGCCTCCAGCTCATCTCAACATGCTTGCTGCATTCTGGTAGTTGTTTCTGATTATGATAGGATGTTTTACTCCCTTCTTCTACTCCTTGCTTCTCTGAAGTTCCGTTTTACCCGAGCATCTCAGCTGTGTGTGCTCTAATTGCACATAAGCAAGGGCCATTTTCCCTCCACAGAACCCCAGAGCTGCACCTCCCTGATGGTCTGCAGCACTGTGCACTTCCCTGTCACAGCTAGGAATCAGCTCTTGTCACAATGCCTTCTGTTCCCAGGATCTACTGCTAAGTTCTGTAATATTTAAGCAATTCTGTGTGCAGCCAGAATCTTTGGTTATTTGGCTATTGTGACTTCACTGAAGAGTCATTGCTGAATTTATGCTTTCTGACAGAACAAAATGGCCTTTTCTATTACGACATAAACTTATCAATTTACCCCTATCTTAGCCTTGGTTTCTGCAGGAATTTCTTAAACAGTATCCTGCAGGCACTGCAGAGAAGTTTGATGACATTAATATAGTCATAGACACATAAAACCCAAGTTATTGATTTTGAGGAAGAAGAAAATTAAGGAAAAAACTTTGCAAAGAAACTTGCTTTTATCTGCTCCAGGGGCAGTTTGCTGTTGTGCTAATTATGCTTCACTTCAAAAGCACCAGTCTTTCCTATGGAGCTTTGGTAATGAACAATTTAGCCACTTTTATATTAATGTTTGTCTAATAGCAATTAATTTCTTTTGGTTTTTTTAAATAACTTTAGAAATTTGAGAAAGGTTAGCTTTTTACAGTTGCTGGAAAAGTCCTGATTAAAGCATCCAGAAGGATTCTGACTTGCAATAGTCTGCAAAACAGAGTGCTTTGTGTTTTTAAATATATTCTCTAAAGTCAGTGGGGACTTATATTCAAATACAAAAGGGAAAATCATCATTATATTTCTGTGGATATGAAAATTAAATAGCATTTTGTAATGACTCTCCAGTATCTCCAATTTAATTATCTTGGCCTATCTTCGAACTTTCACTTGCAACCTCTTATTTCCAAAATGCAATCAGCTTGTGGGAATAGGATTGAATGCTTGGAATTAATTCCTCCATCTACAGAACAGATAAGGCACAGTTTTCCTAGAGTCTGGGATGGAAACTAGAGGACAGGGGAATATAACAGTTGATTTAGCTGCAATGTCAGGAACTCTCTAATAATTTGTTAGAAAACTAATGGTTGTGTTTTATTGTAAGGTGTTATAGGTCTGTATGTTGGAATAGATGTTGTGTGAGATTTAAAAATGCATAGAAACGCAATTATCTGAGCAAAAGCAGAGTTCCTTACAAAGATGGATGGCATGTTTAGGACCTTCTCAAGCCATTACAGCAACAACATCAATCTGCAAATAGCAGTTATTTTTCAGTTGTAGCAATTCTTTATTGTTTCCATCGCCCCTCTCATTTTTATCGGAAGGGTACAGAAGAAGCTTTTTAAGACAAGTGTAAGTTTCTAGTTTTAAAAGGAATCTTTTTTCAACAATTAGTGCTTATGGGAAAGCAATCTAGGAAAGAACAATATCATTTTTCCCTTTACTCCCTTCCCCCATGGCTCTTCCTTTAAATATGATGGAACCCTAATCTCTGCTCTTTAGAGTAGAGGTAATGAAATTACAGAAAGGATGTGAAAAGTATCTGTGAAGGTAAGCTAATACTTTCCATTGTGTAAGCCACAGATATACTGCCTGAAGACACATAATATGAGAAAGTTAAAGGAAAGAAATCAATATGAGGAAAGATTTTATTTTTCATTTTGGTTTTAGAGATCCATTTGGCAAAGAGTTACTTTAGAAGTATGCTTAGGTCCATTTAATTCATTCTTAATTCATCTGTATTTTCAAGATCTCTGACATGCCGAATAAATAACTCATCTTATGCAGATGCAATATGCTTATTGAGTCTGAGATCTGCCCTAGCCTTCCTAATGCACAAAGTCCTGGACTTGATATTCACTGCTGATAGGGATATTTGCATCTGTGTGCTCCTGGTCTGTTACCCAATGCTGCCTCTAAGATGTCAGTTTACTACTGTTACCATGACACTTACTTCTGATCAGGTTTGCTCCAAAGAAATCTATACAGCATTTGAGAAATGAAAAATAATTTTCTAATATGTTTTGATGTCCATTCTGATGTTTGGCATTCTCAAATATTAAACATGTAACACATTTTTTTGTGTGCTTTTAGGAAGAAAGTGGGCCTTTTCATATATTTCAGCCCAAATGAATCTTCCTTTGGCTTATTTATAAACTGGCAGTTTGAAACAATAGAACCAATTGTTCTTCCCTGCATGGCTGTGTGTGTGTATCCCACAAACAGGTATATGTGTATAACCACAAACAGGTAAATGTGTATTCCACAAACATTTCCAGTTACATTTCCAGGGATCTGAGATACTTTAACCTGAGCAGTACCCACCCAGCAGATGCACACCTGCTGTACCTACACATCATTCACGAGACATGAGTGATCACTACATATCCTTTTACAGTGAGGTCCTCTCAGCCATCTGCCTGGGTCTGGGGTGTTGTTTTTCATTCTCAGGCTCTGGAGAGATGTGACCCTGCTGCTTTTTGAGGCTGCTTTTTATTTTCAGAAATCCCTCTTTTCTCTTCTATTTCACCTGGTTTTATCTGGCCTGGTTTTGTCTTCATCTGAACAGTGAACTCCTTAATCTCCTATGCTTTGAAATCTGTAGGCTTGCTCCCTATTGTGGATTCCTTCAGTCATCAAACCCTGTAGGAGAATTTGTATTTAGTATTGACTGCTTTAATGGGCTGTCATTTGAGCCTGAGGCTCTGTGGTCCCTACCTCACCTGTCCATTAAAACAGCCTTGTTCCTGGCCATGACTTTTTTTGTCTCCACACTTATGCCAAAAATGTATTCTATAGATACTTTTGTTCTGTGTGAATTATCAAGAAAGAATTCAAGTAAACCGAAAAATAACATTTTCTGGTCATATGTCTCTCATATAGCTGTTTTTTGAAATTTAATTTAAAATAATTGGATGGTTTATGAATACCTGTTAGGTAATTAAATTTACAGGGAAAAAAAAGAAATTACATGGATATATGATTGAGCTTCTTTAAATGCTGAACAAAATGCTGCATGCATATTAAAAATAAGGAACTCGATATGCCACCACCACAGCTGTTTATATTTATGGATCAATATGTTAATCAGTGTTTGGCTTCAGATAAGATCTGTAGCACAGCTTTAGTGAGAGACTGCTCTCAGCCCAAGTGATGTTTGTGTTCTGTTCATATTCAACTGAATTGAACTGATTTTCCAAATTTTATAGATACAGCTACAAATTAGTGTTGGAGATTTGTATAGTTCTGAGAAAGATGTTGGATTTTTACTATAAAAACATTTGGTTTGGATTTCAGAATAATAAAGCAGATTTTTTTATGCTTGCTTGTGTGTTTATAGTTTTAGAATATTGTCTTATTCTAAAGTGCTAGAAATTATTATCTCCTGTGGAGATTAAATTTCATTTAAAACTCTGGAATTTTTAGTCAGTCCAACCACAGGCTGGACATTGTCATGTATCAGTGAAAATAAAAGGCCAGACGTGGGACTATGCAGCAGCAAGGACTGCTGAAACTTCCTGCTAAAGCATACAAATTTAAATTTTTTTATGCATTTTTGAGGAAAAAAAAGAAAAAGTTGTCTTTAAAGAGCCAACCATGCAATTAAATACTCATTATCAGGGAGTCTGCAGGTTTTCCTATCTTCCAAACACCAATCTGTATATGTCTTTCACAGGAGAATCCCTTCAAAGAAAGGATTGTGGAGTCTTTCTCCGACGATGGAGAGGGGAGCCTGAGCTTCAATGACTTTGTGGACATGTTCTCCGTGCTCAGTGAAATGGCTCCCCGGGAGCTTAAAGCAGTCTATGCCTTTAAGATCTATGGTACTCTGTGGGGGTGCTCTGGTGTGCTTCTCGTGTTTGGAGTAAATGAGTGTGGCACTTGGTGATCTCTGGTTCTTCTGTTGTTCAGATTTTAACACAGATAACTTCATTTGTAAAGAAGACTTGGAAAAAACCCTCAATAAGCTGACCAAGGAAGAGCTGACAGAAGAGGAAATCACTCTGGTTTGTGAGAAAGTGATAGAAGAAGCTGACATGGATGGTGATGGGAAATTAGGATTTGCAGATTTTGAAAACATGATTTCAAAGGCACCAGACTTTCTCAGGTATTGTTTTAAGGAAAAGAGAGTCTCTTGCATACTTCCAGGTAATTTTTTAGTATATCACTGTGCAGTCCAATACAAGGAGTGTCAGGCATAAGTATTTTACTAGAGAACTGACTAGGGGATGACTTCTTACCTAATTCAATTTACTTTTCTAGGGCAATATTCCAGTTCTCTCCTAACTTAAGACTAAGAGCTCAATGACTTTTAATTATCACCTTTTCTGACCCTCCACACCTCCTGGTGATCTATTATCACCTCAAATTCATATTTTTCTTAAGCCTATAGCAGGGATCCCAGCTGTCTGCATAGGAATGTGTGTAAACATTGTATACATGTTACCAATGTACATGGAAACACATTGATCTCTTTGCTGAGAAAGTGAGAGTGTTTTTGGAAGAACTTTAGCATGTCCTGCAGAACACAGAATAGTATTTCTTCCATGAATGAGACTTCTGAGGAAAGATGTTCAAGTGATTCGACAATAAAGCAGGAGCACATGATTCCTGCAAACCTTGAGAAACATCAGCTTCTGGAGAGGAGACACTCACAGTTCGTCTTTTACACATCTCAGGTATTCCTTGACTAATCAAGTGTATCAACAGAAACCCTTTCAGAACAAGATACATGTCATTGTTATGGTGAGGCTCAACTCAGTAGGTATTCTAATGTTTTGTTTACAGATATTTCCAGCTAAGAAAACATTTTCTTTCTACCGCTATCCATGTAGAAGTTTCTGGGGTCAGGTAGAGTTCCCTTTAATCAATCAAAAGGCTGTGCTGCACCTACAAATCCAGAAGAGAACAGCGATCAAATGTGAAGAATTGCAGGCAGATCTGAAGATTCAGCAGAAGCTGCAGTTTCAGGAGTTTCCTGTGCCATGGCTGACTTTACTGCTGTGTTATAGAGCCTTGAAAACTGCTGATTGAGAATTCCAAGCTGAGGATGCTGTGCAGTCCAGTCATTTCCTGAGGAAGCAGCAGAGAGGAATGTTTGCCAGGGTAGCCATTGGAATGACTGTCACAATTATTTTTCTTTTCCAATTTTGTGGTGCTTTGGGAAGATGAGGAAATGAGTGAAAATCACTGACTACTGGGTATTCAGCAGGGCAAGGTGATGAGTAAAAAGAGGGATGAAGTGAGATGTATATTATAGATTAGGTAAGAGGAAGTGGAGGGTACCAATAAAATCAAAAGATGAGGCTACCAAGTATTGGAAGACTGAGCATCCAGTTGCTCAGTGTAAACACATGTACTTGGATCCATGTCTGTGCCAAGATACCTCCTTCATCTTTAAGATAGCAATGTGCATGTTTAAGGTAGTTGTTTTGCATCCATGGCTTCAAGAGAAATCATAACTTCCTCCTCCTTTCATGTTCAGGAGTTTAGCTGGTCATGGGTTTCATCTCTGAAGTCCTCAGGCCTAAGAGCTCCTGATGACATAAAAAGGGTCTCCTTCCATCTCCTAACCAAACACTGGTTTAGAGCCTCTGACCAGGCAGTTTCTATAATAGCAGCTTCTGTGGGGATACATGTGGGGATTTCTTAGCTGGAAATGTATGTAAAGAAAATAATAGAATCCTCTGAAAGATCTAATGTTTCTCATGGTTCAGTAACATGTGTCTTTGAAGTTATATTGGAAAATGAGAGTGCAATGGAAAAAAGTCTCATAGTTGGGAAGCGAATGTGTGGGTTCTCCAGTTCAGTTTCTGATTTAACCAGAGCTAACAGCTGCAGGCAAAGAAAGTGACAGGGTCATGAGACTACTATTATCCAAACTGATTTACATGGAAGATTTGATACCTCTGCCTTACTGTGGTTTACTCTTCATTCTGCCTGTAAAGGTATTTTATTTTTTAGGATGTTGTTAGCCCTATTTTTCCTGTATGCACTGCATCACAGACTGACATATTTGTTTAATACTGAACTTCCTGAGTAACTTACTGTAATTTTTAAAATACTTCATAAGTATTGCATTCTAAAAAAAGAATTGACTTCTGGAATGGGATTCATTGAAGTTGAATACCACAATAAGTACACCAAACTCTGACTGGGACTGAACCTAAACAAGCACTCTCTGGCAGGAGCCAGTGCCTGCCAGAATATGCCAGACTTTGTGACATGGGACAAGAATGCAATTCCTGTAGCTGCTCTCTCACCACAAAAACCCCAATTCCTGTTCATTCTGTTCAATTGTGCCATAACAGTCTCAGACACATTACCCATTCATTTACTGAAGCAATGCTTTCTTACATCTTTGTGAATTAATCTCCAGCTCTATTCCTGGCCTCTCATTTTCTTCTGAGTCTTCAGCTGTAATGGTTGTCTTAAATGATAGCCTTGGGCTGTGTGCAGCCAAAGGGCAGGCAGGGCTGTGCAGCTTCACTGGGTAATGTAATACAGAGCATGCAAAGCACAGGAAGTGTCCTAACAGCACATGACCAACCCTATACACCAGTGGTAAACTAAACTAGCTTCTTACTATTGCAAAAAGTTATAAAAACATGCTTTCACTTAAAATAAATTGTCCATTTGAAATCTTAAGCGGACATGTGGAAGAAATACCAACCCATCAATGTCCAGAGACAGTCATAATTTCATTTGTTTCTGCCTATCTCCACTTTTTGTGCCCAGCTGAATTCATTCCAGAATTTAAATTCAAGGAAGCCCAAGAGTCTAATGATTTACACTTCCACCTGCTTAGCCAGTTGTGAAAATGGAACACCTAGGAGCCAAAGCAATAGCCATTGAAAATGGTTGCCAGTGAGCAATTGGAGATGCTGGGTAACTGCAGTTTGCAGGGGTTTGGCTGTGAAGCCATGGGCAGTCAATATTTCTGAGTATCTCATCCCAGAATACCATCCTGGCACCTGGTATGAGAGCCTTCTGAAAATGCTAGATGATTTGCAAGGCCCCAGATCACTTTTATCTGTAGTAAAGGATTTCTTACTCTGTTCTTTTCCTTTTCTCCCCACCAAAGCCACCTCTTCCTATCATAAAAGGAGGAAATGCAGGATTGCAGGCAGTTGAGTTTTATCCCTGGCTCTGCTGTAGCTTGAGCAGGTGATCTGTACGAAGCTATAGAACACTTTGTTCTCTCTGCTCTCTTACGTGGGACCAACGCTCACCTGACTTGTGAGAAACAATGAGAACTTTCATCCAGCTGAAAATCATCATCATCATCATCATCGACATGGGATTTGAAGTTACTGAGGAGGAATATCTCTTTTACTCTGTGGAAAACCTTTGAAGGCCAGATTCTTATAGCAATGTGCACTCAGGTTTTGAAGCACATTTTTTACACATGTTGGGTTTTTTTTAAGCTGTCACAGTATCATGCCTACTTAACATACACAGCAGGCATTAACTTTGGCACCTTGATCCAGGCTTTGACCTTCTATGAGCTGAGGTTCATCCACTCTACATTGACTGATTTTCCTTATCTCATCACTCCTTTCTCAAACCTTTACTTAATGATCCTGTGGAGGTTTAATCTCCTACAGACAGCCTTTGCCAGCTTTGTGCTGCTGTCAGGCAAATGAAGATGCAGTTAAGTCTGTTGCTTGATTTGTACTGCTGTCGTTGAGGAATTTTTTCCAGACTAGAAGAAAACACTGTTAATCATTAACCAGGGAAGATCTATGCAGTTGTCTGTTATCCCAGAAGCTGGACTAAGCTGTAAATGATCATGACAGTTACTAGTTCAGAAAATTTGATCCCAGTAGTTTTATTTCATTCAAAATTGTTACCATTAAGAAGCTGCTTGTGGTTTAATGGAAACATTGGCAGATTGAGCTGGCACTAGCTAAGTGTTCTGTTCTACAAGACTGGTTACGTTTTCCACAGGAAATTGTTTTATAAATCATCCTGGAAGTTTCAGCTTATTTGAATGCCTGAGGGTGAAGCATTCTGTAACAATATGTAATAGAGTTTGAGAAGAATATGGCATTAGTAATACCTGGGAGCTGCCAGAACCAGGCAGGGAAACATTAAACATTGGAAATGGAGTATTTCTGAAACCACTGTGGGCCTTTGCCCATCCACCAGTTGATGATGATGTGGCTCCAATCCTACCAAATGCTGAAGTAAAGGAAGCTCTCTTACAGGGAATGTGCATCTCATAAGACTGTCCTGACATGCAGATTAATTAGTTCTTAAGGACCAATATTACAGCTAGTGACTAATTGGCAAGGGATGCTTTGCAAAGAAACAGTGGAAGGGAATAATTTTTGTCTCTATCTTTCAGAATGTTTCAGCTGCTTCTTAGTAAAAAGCTGAATCTTCAAAGGCCAAAATGACACTGATAAAAATAGAAGTTTTTTTCCAATAAATAGATTTCCAGTTAGGTGGATTTGGGTGGGGTTTTTTTGGGAATCATGCCTCAAATGTTTTCGCATTCAATGTGATGGATTTTTAGTTCCTAGATATTAGCTGCATGGGAGTTAAATTTTTAAGAGTTTGGATTTATATAGTCTCTAGACATTTCTTGAACTGAGAATGAGATATTTATAATTCTTTTATTTAAAAAAACCTTAGTGCCAGTAAACTATTTGCATCACTATCTGTTTTTTCTCACAGTGCCTAGGCTGGTGTGCCAGGCTGCTATACAGCGTATCTTTTACTGTCACCCAGACTGAATCAATTCCTAGAGGCAAAGTTCCTAGGGACCATGGTGAATGTGAAATTTTATCTCCTCCAGATACAAGCTACAAGTTTCCTTTAGTGAATTTCTGATTCAAATCTAATAGCTGTAATTAAGTTAGAGTGTTCTTTTGCTAAAACAAAATACAAAGAGTGTGCATCCAGAAGTCTGCAGCCTCTCAAATATGCCGAAAAGGTTTTCTTTCAGTGTAGGCAACACAATTACAGAATTAATACACAAAAATACATAATAATTTCTTCTCATTTTAGTCAGTCAAGAAAGAAACTTACACTTGATACTGCATTGACATTGAACAGATTGCAGCCTATAGACAGGGAGGTTTCAGCATACCCTCTTTAAATTGTCTCTCCCAGTCCTGCTGAGATGCTCAGGAGCTCTTCTGAAGACTGGTGGCAGTTGTCAGACATCATGCTTGTCTGTATCACGGAGCAAATTGAGGATAACAATCAGGATCTCTTTGTTCCAACAGGAGAAATAACTTTACCTGCCTAATTTGTCTTATTTAGAACCCAAATGCTGTGCCATAGCAAAAGTATCATTGGGAAACACCTCTGCTCTACATCCAATAAACTGGGCAATTTTGATTTAATCCAGTATTAAGCTTGGCCCCCGAGCTAACATTCTCAGAAGACGGAATTTTCTCCCATGAGATTTAAATCTTCTCAAAGCATGAAAGAAGAAAGTAAATTTGTTTTACACAGCACCTTCCATTTTGTATTTTAAGGAAAATTTTTTGCATAGTGATAAATGTGTTTGTATGTCTAATCTCTCTCTTTGTTTTGCAGTACTTTCCACATCAGAATCTGAAGATGTTTCTGCCAGTCCAGCCTTTCTGAATCTCAGGCACTCCAGGGGCTTTTGTCCTGTAATGAGGGCTTCTTAGAACTCAGCAGAAAGTACTGAAATAATTCTGGTCCACAAAAAGACAGAAGCATCATGTGATCTACAAGATATTTGGAACAGACACATTTTTATCTTCACTGCTGGCCAAGCACTCTGGCAGAGATGGTTGGTTGTTGGATTGTGGTTTTTCTTTTCCCCTCCCCTTTTTTGTAACAGTCAGAATCAGAATATTATTAAAGGTATTTCCACATAGTTTTTATATGTATAAATATTTAATACTGCTCTTAAAAGTGAAAAAAAAAAAAGATTGAGAGAAAGATTAAGATTAGCTTTGGTGTGTTTTCCAAGAGTATTTGAAAGAAAGTATGGGCCTTAAATAATGAGATGCCTCTATCACTGTGTTGTACAGCTGGGGATCTTGCAAGGAAAATATCTAAGGTGAAAGAACTGCTGTCAAGATCAAGCTCCCAGTGTTGAAGACAACCACAGCCCAGGTTTGCCTTTCAGCCATTGAAATGGCAACTGCTGGGTTTGGTGCTTACCTTCAACCAATATTTTATGGATTGTCATGTCCTTATAAAACTTGAAATATTTGCCTTTTGTATATGATAAGTGCATACATGAATCATTTCTTCCCAAGATAAATGTTAAAACTGTGTCCTCATTCTCAAAGGGGCTCCTGCATTTTACTCATTCTATGGGCTGATAATGTTGAATGGAGGAACATGGTCATCTGTAACTCGTGAAGAAGTTGAAGAAGCACAGAACTACTATTAAGGACATGAAAAGACATTTTCTTTCTAAACCAGCTATGCAATCTCTCCTATAAAATGCATGAATGCAGTTCTGTGTTTCTCTCTCCCCTCCAGCTGGAAATCAGCTAGATCTTTTTGGTTTGTTTTTTTTTTTTTACTTCCAGTATTGTTTAGGTACTGGAGCCTGGAGACAATCATATGTGTATTAATTACTGTTATAACAGTCAATAGAAGGGCTCTGTCACTTACATGGCTTCTGTATCAAAGTCATCACAATTAAAACTTTTGAAGAATTCTGTTGTGCTTTGAGAATTCTTAGGCTGAACATTACTAATTTCCTTTCTGATCGTTATTCCAATTACTATAACTTTAAATCTTTCAAAGGATGAAATGTGTTACTTAGAAAGTTGTTAAAGTAGAGACTCTAACCTTTTTATCATTTCTGTAGGGCTGGTGATGCTTATCTGCCTCGGAAACTCTTCTGTGTGGTGAGCTTGCAGGGTAGCTTGCTGTTCAGATTTACACACTAAGAATAAAGAAGAAATCTTTCTCTAGCAGTATGGGTGTACATTAAAAGTTTGAATGGAAATTTTGGATATTCAAGGTATATAGGACAGACTTGTCTAAGATTGCACAGGGAAAATGACACTTGTATGTTAGTAATAACATTTATTTTTAACATATATCTTAGAGCAATCATGTTCAGTGATGTTTGTGGCATTTTAATGCTTCCTCCTACTGATTTCTGTTTAGATAAAGGAATTAAAACCTGAATTCCCTTACCCAAATTAAAATCAACAGAAATCAATCCTAATATTCAGTTCTGATTGAGTAAAAAGAGATTCAAGTCTCTTTTGATTTTGAGCAGATTAAGTTAGATGTATTGGCTGATTCAAACCATTTGCAAGACATTGGCATTGAAAGATTATGTTAAAATTACTTCCTATTAATTGAAGTATCAGCCTAATTTTTTAGAAAGTTATTTCAAGAGATACTTTTAATCTTGGAAGCCTTGTGAGGTGTGTAGGAGGATGTGATTAGGATGTATTGTAAAATGCCAGATTGCAGGATTCAGGATCAGATTATCCAGACAAAAAGGTGCTGGTGCCAATGACATGGGTCAGTTCCTTTTGACATCAATGCTCTTCTTCTTTGTTTTAATATGGTTATTAGCTAAAATTCCTGTTTTCCTGACACTGTGTGTCGTTCTTGGGTTGTATCATATTCCCCTCTTAGAGGAAGAGCTGCCGTGGAAGTGCTCAGTGTGTTGTTCTCCTGCAGCCAGATGTTTGACCTTGGAGTCATCCACCTGAGCTGAGAAACAAAGAGAAAAAGAAATTAGGAGCACATTGTGAAGAAATATTTCAGTCCATAGAGACGAGTTCTTGCAGAATACTGCAGATACAAATGTGTGCAGCTGCCCTAACTGCCTCTGTTGTGTGTCCCTGGCGTTTGAGAGAGATCCGTGCGCTCAGTACTTCAGCACTGCCTAGTGGTGGGTAAGTAGTTACAGCACCTTTGATGGCAAAGGTGAGGGAAAGATTTCTGAGGAGCTTTGTCTTTGTGCTTTCACAACTGTCTGTAGGTGGATGGCTTGCACCTGACAGTTTTCTTACAGCAAGACTGCTGAGTGAGTAGTTCAGTGGGATGCAAATTGTATCGTATTAGGAGGTACCAAACCTGCTGGCTTTTGGCTATTGTATTACTGGCACAATCTAACAGATTCTCTAGCTAGTGTTTCTTCAACCAGCCTTGCTCTAAAGAGCTATCAGGACCTGTGGAAAGAAACTAAAACAGTAAAAGAGATTTAGATTTAAAACAGTTTTGGATTTGGCCCAAAAGCAAGAGGCCAGATATTTTGAATTGCAGGAAAGTGTTAAATGTGAACAGACATTGCTATATTCCTTCAAAAATGGACGAAGAAAAATGAAAACCATTACCTAAAGCCTCTATTAAAATAGATCTTTGTGTTATCTCTCCTTTATATATAGTTAAAGCATCTTGGGGACACAAAAAGAACTTGTTAAAGTAAATAAAACAGTATCAAAAAGTAAGAAATAACTTGGTTGTTTAAATTGATTGTTGTTTTAAGGAAATACTGTAAGCCAAAATTTGCAACAGCCTGCAGGCCAAAATCAGATCTGCATTACTTCCACATTAATCTCCAGTAACTGCTGACTTCAGTGGAATTAACTCATGTCTGTAATTGGATCTGTGTTGGGGAAAGTACTTGAGGTTTTGCTGCAGTTCTTTGTGCCCTCTCATGCCTTTTTAATGTAATTTTAAAATGCTGAATGCTCTTTTCTTAACCAATAACCACATGCTCCTCTTCGTCAACAGGCTCGCTGTTGGAGTCTCTTGCAATTCCTTGCAGTCACAGAGGAACAGTCTCCTCTCCTTTTCTCCTTCCCCAGGGCTCAGTTTTATCTCCTTGTACATGTTAGAGGCACTTACGGTGAAACCTCGCAAGGTGGCACCACACCACCATAGCAAGTCATAAGTTCATCTAACTGTTTAAATGTCCCTGAAATGCAGGACACTGTACAGAATCTACGGTGCCACAAACAAAAATATGAAACTGTGGTTAATTACTGATTTTAAAACTGTACATAATTACAGAGAATTTTTTGTGTTGCTCAACAACATATTAATAAAAATATGTTTTAATAAAATCCCTGAAAATTGAAATGTACGTTAAAAATTAAAAAGGAATTTTCTTGCTGAAACTGTAAAAACTCATATTCTAAACAATTGAATAGGTTAAGGTTATATCCTAAAATAACAGAATGTAAAATAGGGTAGAGTTTTTCTTGTGGATAGGAAATACTCTGCTTGTCAGCTTAGAATCCCCAGTAAATCAATTTGGGCTGAAATAACAGCAGGATTGAGAAGAGTTTATAATGTTTTTGTCCAATACACCTCATCTGGGACAGACAATGGAGTGAAATTTGATGAAGAAGACATTAAAGATAATAGAATTATAATTGTTCATGTCCTTAGGAAGATATGTGTCTGAGACAGAAGTACAGGACCCAGTGAACAGATGTTCTCTTTTGTCTGTATCATTTTGCAGGTTTGGGTGTCTTGTAGAGATGTCGGTGACACTGAGTGATATCACATTCTCTTTGGTGGGGAAAAAGAGACTGTTCTTGGTAGAATTCAAAGAGCATCAGCATCTCAGATGACAGTGTCTTTATTTAACTAAGTTCTGTCGTTCTTGTCTGTAAGACACTTTACAGCCTGAACTCCCAGTGAAATTCCCCACTGCCCCTTCCTTTGACTGCTTCACGTTAGTAAGAGCAGTGAGGAGCCCAGCTGTGCCAGCCCTGGGTGCTTTGCAGTGGCAGTGTGGATGAGTGCTTCCCTCTGCTCTTCCTCAGGCGGGGGCTGCTCAGAGCCGGCTGTTCCCGTGCACAGCCCCTGGCTCCCGTTCTCTCCGTTCCGCAGGTACAGGGCCGCTGGCTGTGGGCTGCCTGCTCTCGAGCCCTGCAGCAGCACAAGGCGCCGTTTGTGCCCCGCTCTCCAGTTCCCGCACGGGCAGGCTGGGGCCGGATGCGCCTGCAAATGTAGGGCAGAGTGGTTTAACTCTGCTGAAGAGGGTTGTGGGCACCAGGCCAGCCTCCTTCTTTTCTAACTGGAACTTTTCTCCACTGAAATCAGGGGATGTGGCTGCCTGCCAGGAGCAAGGCAACTCATTGCAGTGGGCTTAATCACAGCTTGGGCACTTCAATAGGGATCAGGCTTGCCCTGTGCTCTGCACACTGACAAGCTCTGGGAATTGGTAGCTGCTGGTTGAAGGAGTGGTAAAAAGACTGTGGTCTGGTCCCTCATGGAGGGCTCTGAGAAAGCAGGTACAAGGTGGCTCTGTTTACTTGATGGAAATGGTTTTCAGTTCAGTCTGGGAAAGTATTCATCTGTCCAGAAGCCAGATCCAGCTTTTTATAGGCCTCTCATCCCCTTGGTTTTGAGCTGTTCCTCACATCACCCTGCAGGCAGCATTGATAGTGAATTCATGCTGATCATTAGTAACCTTTTATTAGCAAACTAATGTTCAGGTTTACTTCAATGGCATTTAGAAATAAATTCATATTCACCAGATTCCCCCCCTTCCCAGCTGAAAAGAAATGATCTCCTACTTAGACATCTGCTTATAGAATCAGAGAATCACAGAATATGCTGAGTTGGAAGGGACTCATCAGGATCGTTGAGTCCAGATCCTGGCCCTGCACAGGATACCCCAAGAATAACTCCAGGTGCCTGAGAGTGTTGTCCAAACTTTTCTTCAGCTTTGTTTGGTTTGGTGCTGTGACCCCTTTGTCATTGTGATAGACCATGAGAGGAAAAAGAATATTGGTGTTTTAACCAAAATGGTATTTTGGGTTTTCTGAAAATGACGATGCATTTTTCTTTTCTTTACACAGATATAAAGTTCTGCATACAAAAAGCTGTAGATTCAGAGAGAATTCCCTCTAGAAGAAGTTTGAAACTGAAAGACTGTTATTGTTCTGCCTAAACTAATAGGTTAATGGATGTGTGTATTCAGAGAAATAAATTCCAGGAAATTCAGTGAGGCCTTTGATATGTTTAAAATTTTTTATCTCTTTTATGGCCATTTTAATGACTATTGTTCTTCTAATGTTAGAAACAAGTATGATAAGGAAGTATAGAAAAATTCCCTATTGTAGTTTCACAATTACACATCCTCATAATGACAGTAGCATTAGAATTTGCATTCACAAATCCCTCTTACTACATGTCTTTAAAATTTGGCTTTCTGCAGAATTTGTTTGCAAATATTCCTAGTGGAATGACTTAGTCCCACGTGACTAATTCTCAGTATTTTTTCCATTTTCAGTTATCTCCAACTAAAAAAGCAGAGGGAATAAGTGGTGTCCAGAGATGGTAATGTGTTTTGAGGTATTTTCATTCCAAGAAATTCACCAAGTTAAACAGTGGGTTATTGATGCCATAAGCTTGGCTTGATTTGCTTAGAGGAGGTTTTTTTCTCACTGTGATAATTCTGTAGTAGGCAGATATCCTTGGGGACCAGATCTCCACAGGAAGACTCCTACTCACTTCAGTAGGCAGGCTTCAGATCAGGTCCTTAAATAATATTTTGCTTTATTCAAGCATGGAATGCATAAACAAAATATCAAAACCTGCAGATAATAAATTATTCTGTTTCTGAAGAAATGCTAATATGCAGGCAGAGATGGAAAACAGATTTACTGCAAGTATTTTTACGGTCTCATTCTTTATGAGACGGTATGTAAAATGAAAGAAAACATTAAAACTCTGTATGACAGGGAAGTGAAGGGGAATTGTAATTATCTCTAGTATGTCCCTTTGATTTTGAAGAGCTTATTAAAGCATGAGTAGCTAAACTGAGAGTACTGAAAAATGCAAAAACAAAAAAAACCCCTTCCTTAGCCATTTCATCTGAATCTGACACATTTTGTTTGAAAGTCTATGCTTTGCTACAGGAAACAAAGAACATTGGAGTTCTCATAAAGAACACAGGCATCAGAGTTCTCACTCTATTTTTATTTCCTGTAAAACTGTACAGAACTCAGCTAATATTCCCTCTCATTTGCTTGCTTGAAATGAGGGCATTGTGTACACAAAGAGGCTGCAGACTTCCCACTAATGCCACTGCCCTCAGCATTATGAGTAAGCATTTGACAAAACAGGTTCTGGTAAAGCCAGAGGAAATACTTTAAACAGTATCTTCATATTTCCACCAAACTCCTTCTGGAAAGAAACCTGAGATTTGTTATATCCCTTTGAAAATATCACTGTGTCCTTTGGAGGTTCACTCTTTTTGGCATCTTCAGCAGAGATGGTGTAGAACACCTGGTGTTCCTGCAGTTGCTCTGCTGTAGAAGAGCACCTGGAGAAGAGCAGTGCAGAGAAAACAGCCTGTTACCTGAGAAGAGCCTATCAAAACCCTTGCTACTGTAGTAAAATGAAGCTGAAGGAGTTACGAATGCTGATGAAACCCAGGAAGCTTGATTTAGTGACCTGAATTTGGAACTCTACAAAACCTCCTACCTTTTCTTTGTCTATTTTGCTCAGATATACAGCAGGTAGAATTATTTAATTGATGTCTGACCCAATAATCTACAAATGTTGTTCTTTGTGGCCTTTAATTCTTTCTACATTTCACTAAAAATGGGAAAAATGAAGGGTATGCCTGAGGAAAGAGAGTCAAGGTCACTTCCCTGGACATCTAATGATTTATTCTGCCCCCAGCCAGGACTTTCAATCACTTCCACAACTGCTGAGGCAACAAATTTCTAAACTTTTTTATCTTAGAAGGCCATTATAGGAGCAGGAGAAAAAGACAATCGTGGCAATAATTTTAAATCAAGATTCATAGGTGACTTCATTTTTTTGAATGGGATTTGCCTTCTTTTTAATGTTTCTACTAACTGTGACACTGGTGTAGTGTTGCTGGCTGCCTGTTTTATTTTTCTTTTTTGGACTCATGTAACAATTTATATCCTTTCTTTAATGATTTTTGTTAGCTTACAATAGAAGTTTGGGGGTGGTTGTCACTGTTATTTATAATTGTGATGCATAGAAGGGATTTATGATTTGGCTGGCATCTTTTATCTATGACCATAATGTGCTGCTAAAAAGAATTTTTTAAACCAAAAAAAAATTGTATTCAAATGCTAATACCACTGAGAATGGAATTTTGGCCTGATGCTTCTTTGAATGCACATGGTCAGTGAAAGCAAATGACCAGAATGGAAATAGCTACATGTGCTTCTGGAATACTCCCATTGCTTTGGGATCTGGAGGACAGAAATTCCTCTTCATTGTACTTCTGTCTTCAGTCCAGTTGAAATGCAGAAGTGCAGAGCATTAGTAGATTTTTTTTTAATAGAGCTTTTCCAAAGTTCACAAGAAGATACAAGATATTTTGGTCAAAATTTTGGATAGATTATGGAAGATGACCCCAAACTGCTGTCACCAACTATTTTTTTTTCATGGATGTGTGGTTGCAGAGGTTTTTATTCTGAAGGGTTGTATGTTGTCCATCACTGAACTAGGAACAAGATGTATAGTTTGTACCCAGAGTCTGCCAAAAAGAACAGGAGAGTGTCTAGACACTATGAGAAAGTCTCTTCTTGGTTAGAAAATTTTTCCACTTTAAGTGCTATCATTTTGTCTGCTTTAAGATTAGTGTAATTAAGTGTAATTACTGTAATTGAGTTTGTCCCCCCAAAAATGGTCTTTTGGGGGGGTTATTTCTGTTCTTCTTTTACTTAAGCTTGTTTATTCAGCTGTAACTGCAAATGTGTAGCAGTACCTTGAGGATGCCTGAACAGAGAAATAACAACTATTGAACCATACCTTGGTGTAAAACACTACCAGGAAGCCTTGCTGCTGAGGGTATCCTCTGTCCCAGCAGTACAGCCACAGCAGCACAAGCCTGTACTTAGGTAAACAATTACCCTGCCAGAACATTGTATCAGAACTACCTGGCCAGAGCTGTTTCTGCTTCCCTGTCAGGCTGTATTGTTCAGTGGAGCCCTTCGTTTTATCCTTAACTGATGTTTCTTGTCTCTTGATCCTCTTGGTGCTAGAGCTCTCCACAAGAACTGCCCATATCCTACCCTTTTTCCTCAGGTAAATTTATCACTCCTTCAGGAATTGTCTCATTTGGGACTGAAAAATCTGGGCTGACACTCAGTGCACTGACAGTAAATAGTTGTCCTCGTTACTCCTTACTGCCTGTCAGTTTTTCCATCAGCCTTCTCCCAAAACCCGTCTGTCAGCCCTCTCTCCTTTCTGCTTCCTTTGCAGAATCCAATACTTGAGATACTCCTTTTCTCACCAAAGGCCTTCTGAGTGTAGATGTTGCATGCAGGAAATAACTGGGTTATGTCAGTACACAGCAGTCTTGTGACTGGGTAGCTGTTCTGGTAAATGCTTGAGGTTAACTCCATGAAGCCCTCAGAAGATTCCAAACAAAAGTGATTGCTAGAGCTGTTAATTGTTTTGAGTAGGGTGTCTATTCTCTCATCTTTGTGAAGCCTTCCTCAGTATTCCAAAAGGCCATAGAATGCAGTGCCTGTGGTGTGAGCTGGCATTCCTCAGACTGACCATACATGTACAGTGTTTCCTGACAAGTACAACTGCAAATTTGGCACATACAGTTCTAGTAACATTGGATACAAGAGAGCAGCTGTCTAGATAGGAGGGGATAATTTTCTCCTCACCTTTTCTTAGATAACACTACTCTTCAGTATCTGCCTCAGTTGGACAGGAATTGGGAGTAGTTTGGCTCCAGATTTAAATGTTGTGACTTACTCTTGAATCTGTATTTCCTCAGTTGTCCGTGTGCTTCCTGCCTTTCTACAAAGCCAAAGCCAGGAGTTCCAAAACAGAAAACCACAGGAAAAGCTGCTCTGCTAATGTTTGTCTTAAGTGGAAACAAATAGCAATAGAGATTTCCTGCAAAATAATTTTCATGTGACAAATGTAGTCTGGATACTAGACCAAATAGTCTGGCTAAATCTCTCTATTTTTAGTTTAGATTATATCTAAAAAAAAAAAAAATCATATTTTTAAAAAATATGTAAGTGTCTTTGAGTTAGCCATCTGTAGGGTTTTTTGATCCCATTCAACTTTGACAAATACAATTACACTTTACTAGAATATTTGTTCCATTTCTTGAAAAATGATCAATGGACTTGTTATAAAGTTAAGAATTCAAAAATTAAAAGAATTTGAAGAAAGCTTGTTTGCAAAGAGCTGGTGTGACTGTTTAATGGAACTTTTAGCTAATACCTATAAGTATGTTAAGCAGTTCATGGTCCACACCAAAAGAAAAGTTCCTCTCCAAAGCATTTAGGCTGGAATTCATCCTGCTGAAGTTCAAACACTGAAACGATTTGCTCTCCATCATTATCTGCTGCTTCCCCATTGATGCCAGATGGAAACTGGAGGGAATGGATTTCTCACTCACAACATACCTTCCATCTGTGGATTATACTGAATTTGCCACTGCAGCTTTAAGCTTCAGTTAAATATCTAAAGGCTGGGGAGAGAAATCCGAGCTTTCTATGAGATGGACACGCAAAGTGAAGATATAATGGTAAGAAATAAGAAGAGTATGTCTGGATAAGAATTATAACAGTGGGTGCTGGTGGCACTGGGGGTTGTGTGTAAACTCTAGTTATAAGATAATACAGAATCATCCACTGAGGCACACACATTGTCTGGCTTGTACCTACCTGCAATTCCTGGGAAAAATAACTGGAACAAGACAGTGAAGGTTTCTCAATATTCCCATGACTACAATTAGCTGACATCAGCATTAAGCCTCAGCTATGAGTTGTTCTGTCTTTGAAGAGGTTTCTATTCAGTGTAAATGGAGGGAGGGAAGTGATCCACAGCTACTGTACATGGAGAGAAGGAAGTTTGGGAGCTACTGAAGAAATGCACTTTCATAGTTTCAGTTAATACAATGGAAAGGTGTCAGCTAGGCTACAGGGTACCAAGAAATGAGTTAGTAAGTCAGGAAAAAAGCCTCAGTGTGATGGACAGGTGAGAAAACTGGCTGGGCCTCTGAAATGTTGTGCTGAAAGTAAGCACAACTTAAGCCACTAATGGGCTGTATAACTGCTATTTAGCAGTTGGAATCAGATGTAAATCTAGGTGAAGACAGAATCTTTCATTTTATTGGACACTTCTGTAAGTCCCCATTATATGTGTATACTTGGTTCTCCAAAGGAATGAAGTATGACATGGAAGTATATCCATTTATGTAATAAAATAAAGAAAAAAGTCTATATAAATGGAAGTAAGTTATACTGTATGCAACTGAAATAATTGTGTTTTATTAATTGTGTCATTATCTTTGGTTATATCTCTTACCCATTAATCATTTAATCTTTACAATAGTACTCAAAATTCTGCTTTTCCTCTTCAGCATTCCTGCCAAGCCCTGTAGCAGTTTTCCAGCCAATGGGGATCCACATGGATGCTGTCAGGCCAACAATTATGTGCATGTGGATTGCTCAGCTCCTTGCCACAGTTAAGTAATTCCTGCTTTTCTATTCATAAGGGGTCTAGTTGGAATCTCTGTCCTCTACACAGCTACCAACTTGCCTGGATATCTTCACAAGTCAGATCGCAGATGTCTAGCTAGAAATCAATGCTGCCATTCACTGAATTGTATAATTGCTGTTTTTTAATAGTGAAGAGTTCTTGACAAAATGCAATGCAACAACAGCAAAGAAAGGTAAACTCAATGTATTAATGTTGTCATATACTCAACTGGTGTTAAATGAGACAGTTAACTAAGTTAAATAAGATCTTTCCTACTGAATCAGAAACTGCAGCTAAGCTTTCCTGCTTATTCACAGCTTCTATCTTTTTGCCATTTTGAGAGGGGAACACAAATGGTGAAGGTGCAAGAAGAAAGGAGCACCATCTAGTGTTTAAAGAATAATGCTGAAGAGTGAAACATTGCTAGCAGGTAAAACAACCCATGTAATTCTTTGGCTGACTCATTTGCATACAAGGAAAGAGTATATTCTGGAAATGTAATACTATGATGTTCTTCACTGACCTTGTGGTGACTGAGAGGCAGGGGGAGGAAGAATGACAGGTCAGACTGCACTAGAAACAGTCATTTGCAAAAGTATTTTGCCTGTTTGTTGGTTAAAGAAAAAGCTTAAGAAAGTTTTTCTCGTTCTCCAGCTCCAAATAATTTAAATAATAGTAGGCCAAAACCATTCAGCCCTTGAAATAATGTGTGATATAATATGTAAGTACATAGTCAGGCTATAGCACGGTGGCAGTATTTACCTTGGCAGTGACAGTCATGGATAACATTTTGCAGGAACCTGCAAAATGTTTGTTAAAGCAGAGTGAAAGTACTGGTTTAGCCTCCATCTCAGCATGCAGGTTTGGACTGGCACTGTGTGGGAGAGGAATGGAGAGGGACAGTTGTCTGTAGTTCCATTGTTCTGGAAAGAAAAGACCAATGGCTGTTCTGTGTGAGCTCTGAAAAACTCTGGGGTTCATCTCTAGTGGAATCCCTATTTGTCAGAAGATATCAGACAAGAGGCAAAGTCATTTTTGCTTTCTGATTTGTGAAAAGAAGCAGCGTTTGCTCTCAGCCACTCTAATTTTTGAGCTATGATCTCACTTTAATCAAAAGCACAGTACAGATGTGCTGCTTGTAATTTATCCCTGTTTCCTGCACTTCTGTAAACATGACAGCCTGGGCCTGGCACAGACACCAGCTGTTTTCTCTCTGCCTCCATACTGATGATAGACTTTCTTTTTCTTGCATATTTACCTTTTTCTCAGAATGAATGTGGACTTATTCAGGAACCATGAATGCTCATATGCATTGTAAGATAAAGTCACTACAATTATAACCAGTTAGACCAATCTCTCATTTTTGAGAGGAAATACACTTTTATTTTTTATGTGGAGTTATTTGCCTTGTCAGCCAAAAGTGCTATAACTAAAATAACTAAAACCACACCAGAATAAGGGAATTTCAAGTATTTTCATGTTTGACAAGCTTTGTGATCCTTTTGGGAGTACTACCACTGCTTCACTGTGTGTAACATTGGCTTGCCTGTTGCATTATGCTTAGGAATTATGTGCACACTGAAAGCTTCATTGACCCTGGCCTCTGGGCCAGGAGGGAAATCTTGTCTTGTGATATGTTTTTTATTTGTTTTCTCGACTTTTGTTAGCAACAGAATGCCATCTATGCATCCTGGACATGAAAACATGAAAGGAAGAAGCAGGCAAAAGTCTTGTTTTAATTTATATTTACTACAACAACTTAGAAATAAGTTACTGTTATTTGCCAGTCCACATCTAGATCTGTTTGTGAAAAAAAGGGCATACATGAAATAAGGAACTTATTTCCCAAGAAGGGGAACTTTATGTTTACATGAATCAGCTGTGAAATTAGGGGATTCTTCTGCTATGAATGTAGTAAGGAAGCTAAACAGAAAATTCAAAAATATGTTCTGACAGCAAAAGTTTTGAGGATTTGGGGTCCTGTGATTCTTTGATTTGCTGCAGGACGTAATCACTGATAGCCAGCAGGAGTCATGGATGCTCAGCACTCAGAGAACAAGGCCACACTTCACTACACTGATGAGATAAAGTAACAGATCAGGGATAAGTGCTGGGGCACTTCAGCTTGTCTAAATGACTGAGATAAGAAAGCAGCAGCTTCTAAAGAGAATCAGTGTTTCCCCTGTGTAGTTCATGTCCCGACAAATGACGCTTGCCGACAAAAGAGCATGATGAATACTTTATGTTTGGGGAAGAAGAGACTGAACAGTCTATATGGAGGAAATATTACCGACCTTTATTAAAGGAGGATCTACCCTTTTTAATGTCCACATTTACTAAAAGAATCCTCAAACAAAAAAAGGAAAATATCTAGCCTTAATTTGCAATGTGTAATCTTTCAGTGGATCCCACTTACAGCATGTAAGTTGACTGGGGAGGTAACTCCCACGCCTCACTTTCTGTAACAAATGGCTCATGTTTTCCTGCTAGCAGAACAATGGCTGTCTCCTCACTCGGCACATTTCTTACCGGGAGGTGACACCCGGAGGGGAGGACTTGAGGAATGCTGCAGTCCCTTGTGTCAGCTTCCAAGTAGAACCTGTGGATAACCATCCCAAATATTCAGGTGCCTTATATCCTTTATACCTTTACCATAGAATGAAAATATTTTCCAGCTGATTAGACAGTTACTTTTTAATGAGAAATTCATCAAGGCCTTTAGAAATGAGGACAGAGTGAGAAGCTCTGGAGAATTTAGGATTTCTGGTTAACTGGAACTTCCAAACTGTCAAAATTCAGGCATATGAACTTATTTCATAAGTAGCATTATACTAATAAAAACACCATAGCACATCAGCTTCAACAACTATTTTGACAGCAAATCTTTCTTGCTGTATTTAAGGGTGAGAATGAAAAGCTGTATGCCATTAAACATGGGACAGTCTCCTCCCATTTTTGGATGAATATGCCACATCAGACTTTTTTATACATTAGTACCAGAGCATTAGGCATGTTTAAAGGAAACAGGCATATATTGTGTTCCAAACACATGGAAAAATGAAGTTACATGCACCTCCCTGTACTAGCCCGATGTCTTCACAGTCAAATTTCCAATTACAGAAGTTCCTTATTAACACCAGAAGCTCCCTAGAGTTCAAAACGTGCTAGATGTCTCAGTGAAAGAAAAATAGAGTTTGGTCTGTAGTCATTCACAAGCCTAATCTATGTAAAGTACAGCTTTTTGCCCATTGATGTGCCTGTATTTTCCATATATTTTTCCCACTCCTTCGGCTGCTGCTGCGATGCCGGGGAGGGATAGGGTTCGGAATGGGAGACGATAAAAGAAGGGTTTTAATCTGATCATAGGCCAGAGTGTGATTTGGAAAACTGTATCTGATGCGGTCAGAAAAGTGCTGGAGCCCGGCAGCACGAGAGCACGGGAGANGAGCAGCCCGGCCCCGGCACCCCCAAGCTGTGCGGGTACCTGCAGAAGCTGTCGGGCAAGGGGCCCCTGCGCGGCTTCCGCAGCCGCTGGTTCGTGTTCGACCCCCGCCGCTGCTACCTCTACTACTTCAAGGGGCCGCAGGAGCCGCTGCCCCTCGGGCACCTGGACATCGCCTCCGCCTGCTTCAGCTACCACCAGCCCGAGGCCGGCGCGGGGGACGAGCCCGCCGCCTTCGAGGTGCACAGCCCCGGCGGCGCCGTCACCGTGCTCAAGGTAGGCCCGGCCACGGGCGGCACCCGTCCCCGCTCCTGTCCGTGACCCGTCCCCGTCCCCATCGCCGGTACTGTCCGGGCCCCGGCCCCGGCCCCGGTGCCGGTCGTGCCCTCTGCGCCGGGCGCAGCCCGCGGTACCGCCCCGGCCGGCGAGGCTCCTCCGCCGCGTCCGTACGGGCTTGTGCAAGAAGGAAGGTGCTGTTTCGCAAACGCCGCGGAGATCGGCAGCATCGGGCTGTCCCCAGCTGTCTGTTAGTTGCGTCTTTCTCCTTTACGATTTCGTGTTTCCATTGCTCCGCCGAGGGGGAGGAAATGCTTCTGCTGAGCACGGACTGAGTGAGTTCTCTGGAGTCGTCTGGGCAGAAAAAAGATTTCCGAAGAAATCTGTTGGTTGGGGGTTTTGAAAGTTTGGAGGGAGTGGTCGGGTTTCAGTTTTGGGGTGTTTATTTTGAAAAGATGATGCGTGGCAGGAGTCTGCGTCTAGGCTGCTCTGGGAGGAAGGAAGAGGAGGAAGAATTGTTTCCTGATAGTAGCAGAGGCTGCTTATCGCATTGTCTGTTCAAGGACTCAGATTTTCATAGGACGAGGGGTAAATGTTTGGATTATTTTACATATCTTTCCTCTATTGTCATGCCTAGGAAAAAACCCAAGGAAACCATTTTGACTCAGTAAAGAAGAAATAAATTCTTCTGAGTATCCATTATTTTTGAATTGTTTTAAGGCATATGTGTCCTTCAAAGAACGTTCGTCTTCATAAAATGTAACTTTTCATGTGAACTGTGTACTTTCTGTGTAACTTTCTTAGTATTAGAATTGAATCCATTAAGTGTTAACCAGTAGAACTTCCTATTGAATACTGGAAAATGCCTCTTACACCCTTACTTAACAGTGGAGATTTGAGCAGGCATAATACCTGCTGGGATTGTGGAACATGGTTGTATCAAGCTCTCCAGCAGTCGGTTTTGATAAGTATAAATGTCAAAATACAGACTCATTAACATGCTTTACTAGAGAATAAGAAATTTATTTAACTAGAAAACTAATACAATAATAATTTTAACTGTATTTGCTTAAGTAAAAGCCGTGTAATCAGTTGCATGCAATCACGTGTAAAAACTATCTTTGTATAACTGTAAAAGACTTCACTGCTGTCAGTGAATCTGCCTTTACAGCCCAAGAGTTGATGTTACGGACATTAAAACTGCAGACTTGGCTTAAGCTGTGCTTTCAATAGTCTGAAGGTGTTTTGTTTGTTTTAATTAGCATCTAGTGATTTGTGATTTTTATGTGGAAATCTTCAGAAGAATTTTGTTTTGAGGGTGCTTTTTGAATAGGAGGGCTTTTATTGAGAAACACGGGATTTGTGATTAGGATTGCAGTGTGAAATGCTATCTGCCACTTATGTCATAGATTGTCTGTCAGTCTCTCTTTGGCAGCAGCCTCAGGTGTCTTCTGCAGTCATGAAGACACAAATCATACTCAACACTGATACATAAATGTAAGATATGGGGGGGTTATTTTTCATAGTTTTATTGGTATCTTTTGATCTCTGATGTTACTACTCTGCCTATATTTTCTGTGTTAATTTTTTTCCAGTGCTCTCTAGGAAAGAACCTGCATAGATTGAAACTTTCTTCATGTGTCCCTTACGGGGATTGAGAAATGATGCCAGTTAAGAAGTCAAATTAACTTCTGCAATTAGCAGAAAAAGATAATTTTGTATTGTGTTGTGATACCCTAAAGTGGCCAAGTGATTTTCCATGAAAGTACTGTTGTGTTGTAGGTATTTATATAGTAAGGAAGGAGTTAATGAAAATCTTAAGGGATATTGCAGGACCGACTGGCCTTCTGTGGCTGTGTCATTCACCAAGGAATAAGTCTTTCTTGCAACTGAAATTAATTTTCTTCTGTCCAACATTCCATGTTCTTTAAGGCCTTTAAAAACATCCTTCAGCTAACTTAGGTATATGTAGAATTGTAAATTAATTCAAGATGGTAAATTAAAAAAACCAAACAACCCAGCCCCTCTCCATCCCTCCCCCAGTCCAGCCCCTGTTGAAAACAAATGTGGTTTAATCTATCAAGAAAACATTACACACAGAGCATGAGGAATGAAGTCAAGTCAAATGCATTCTTCAGCCTGTAACTCACATGCTTTGTTTTCCTCAATTTGCTGCTTCAAAATTTCCACATCTTGTGATCTGGCTTTTCCCATTCAGTGTTACAGAGTGAAGAGCAATAAAAAAAGCTACTGGAATTCCAGATTGAAATGATGGTGCTATTGAGGAATGCATTATTTCTTATAACACCTCAGGTTCATGTTAGTGTTAGGATTCCATCATCTGGATTGCTCAGCCTTTTGTCACGTAATGGGAGCTGAGAACTCTGTGATGTACAAAAGCTTTGTTTCTCAGATGAGAATTTTGGAAGAAATATACTGCAGCCTTTACAGCAAATAAAGCAAATTGTTCATGTTTTAGAGCTGTAGATAACCAACCTGCCACTTGTGTGATTGTGGTTTTCCTGTACATTTCCAACAGGTACAGTACTGCAGAAGTAGTGAGTGTAAAAATCTTTTCCATTTAAATATGTATAACAGATACCCCTGCTTTAGGTAAAGGAGCACAGAAAGTTGTGTATTTTATGTATAATGAATAAATCACATTTGAGAATATTTTCATAGCAAGGCATGGAAATACTGATCCTGCAATTACTTGCTGTAACACAGAATGCTGCTAATACAATCAAATGAACATTTGGCTGTGTTTGCACAGCAAGGCCTCACATTAAGGGGAAATAATTAACATTATGAATATATATTAATGAACAAAGGCAGCATTTCTCATTTATTTTTAAAGCAGTGTCTTATAGTGATACATTTTGCTTAATTCAGAAACAAAGGAGCTGTGGCCAGTGATGCTGGACTGTGTGTCTGGTCACTTCTGTGTGGGGTAACTTCTCTGTGAACAGTGGTAAATTGGGAAGGGAACAGAAATTGCGTAGAGTTGTGAAAGCAAAAAAATTTCTGGGCTATTGGCCAAGTGTAAGCATTCCAGACACTGCAGATTTCAGGGCCCAGATGCTTGGAAGTATTGGACACCAAAGTTGCTGAGCTGAGAGGGACGTGGGAGCGGTTGCTGTAACTGCTCAGTGATCTTGAAGGATGCAGCTCTGATCAGAGATGTCGAGCTTGAACAGCTTTGCCACGGGGCCTGACACAGCATAGGAGGGAGCTCAGCACTGAGGGTGGCTTGTTGTCTGAGCTGATGCTTTTTGCTCTAAACTTTGCTGGTTAGTGGTTGCAGTGCTTTAATTAAAAGTTGGGCTGCCCTCCAGAAAAAGCCATCTGGCTCCAGATTTGCTGTTTGAGCCTAGCAGGAGTAGTAAATCTTAAGAGATGCAAACTTCCTGGTGATGTTCCCTTTTTATGAAGTAGCTTGAGGGAGACTTTGTCTGTGTTCAGAAATGTAGCAAGGATTTTTATGAGATTTCTCAAAATGTGAGGTCTGCTTGTTGCATTTCTTTGGACTCCTCCTTTAAAATGTTTGATGTTGGCATCATGTTCCACCAGTGGGTCCAGACAGAGGATGCCAGTGCACGGATGTTTCTCTCAAATAACTCTTCTGTTTGTGTTACCTCTGTATCAGAAGGTGACAGTTCTTCATCATTCCTAGTGGGAGAACAGAGGGGAATATTTTTAATTAAATTGTAGTAATTTTCAGTTGTTTAAGTTGAAAACTACATGGTCCTGTATGACTCTTCACTTAAGAGTGTCTTTTACTCCTACTGTTGCCTGTAAGTTTGCAGTAATACGTTTAGAGTAGTTCCTTATTTCACAGCAGTTTGGGTGACATTCATGGTAGTTTTTCCTCTCACAGAAATGCATCCATTAAACTCTGACTGCATGGCTCTGCAGTAAGAAAGCACCTTAACAATACTTCAGTAGCAATAAGGATTTTTTGTGAGATTGATTGGTGCTCTGCCTAATTAAATGATCTGGCTCTCATGGTGGGCAGTAGCCAAATACTTGGAAAAGTCATGAGAAATGGGGCAAACACAGAAGTGTTCCTTTCTTTGGCAGATGAAGTGAATTTAAAAATATGTTTCCAAATTTGTGTTCTTTATGATTGGGGGGAGAGGAAGACTTAAATATTTTATGTGTGGCTCTTTGTTTTGTTTTGAGTTTTGGTTTTGGTTTTTTTAATAGTCTATTTCAAACAACAGCTTCAAAGATTAATTTTGTTGAAACAAAACTAATTTTAACAGAGATTTTTAGGATACTCTTTTAATTGTAAATAACTGAGATGCCTGTAATAAACTCAACAAAAACTGTTCAAAGGGAGAGGAAGACTCCAGAAGAGGAGGACCGTGTATGGGAGGAAATGAAGGCAAGGTAACAGGCAGGGAGCAGCAGGAGAGCACTGAGTAATTCTTGAGGAAATTACTTAAAGCAGGGGGGTGAGAACCTTGCTCTGCTTTGCCTTGCCACTTTCTGCTGCAGATGGGCACTGCATCCTGGCCCTGTGTGTAACAACAACATCGCCTGGGAGCTGAGGGGGCAGCTGGCTACTGTTTCTCAGTGGAGGAAAAGTGCAGGTGGGAATTGAAAAGCATCAAGGAGCAACTCCAGTAAATCGATTCATGGTTCTCTGAAGGTGATTGGCGAGATAGTAACAGAACAAATTGTGAGAGAGGTTCATTAAGTTGAAGAAGTGATGGGCGGAAGTTAGTTAATTGTAGGTATAACTTAGATTGACTGCGAGTGAATTGCCTCATTAGCTGTGTTGTGGTAGCAAAGAGAACCACTTGAGGACTGCATCCTATGTTAGTGGAAGCTCTTTGAATTCTTGGTGGTTTTCTACTAGAGCACAGTAAAACACTGCTCTACATGGCCTGTGTGCAAGTGTTTCTAAAGGAAGTACAAGCTCTCAAATTTACCAGAAGCAAAGACTTGCTAGTGGCTAAAGCTCCAAAGGAAATACTTAAGAGCTAGGGATAGGAGGGGAGAAGTTTACTCCTGGCAAGAAATTACTGTAGGCTTAAAAACCTGCTGCTGTGGTGATCATTCCCAAACTGCCAGGGGTGGCTGTGGGGATTGGCATTTCCCAGAGTCCAGTTCTTTGACCTTCTAAACTATTCTTTATCCTGTATATTTTTTTAATGAGGGAAATGGTTTTCTCTGGTTTCCTGTGAGTAAGCAAGAGAGAATATATGAAGCTGATTAGAAGTGTCTTGGTTATGTATCTTTCTTACCAACTGAATCTGCAGTGTCCTGATGTATCACTGGTTTGTTTCACTACTTGATTTATGAATATTTATTTGATTAATATATCTTGTATCCTACCATGTGCATAATGTACTGAGAGGAGCTGGAGCAGCAGCTCCAGGAATAACTGAGGTTTTCTGCTTAATCTCCTCAAATGGTGCTTCAGAGCCATTTGCTGTAGGGTGTCATGGATGTTAAAGCTTGTAGGGGTACAAAGAGCTAAATGGCAAAATAAAATTCTGTCTCTCTCATTGCTAAACTGAGATTGCAAATTGCTTAGCCAGCGAGAGCACCCTGGGGAAGCATCAGTTTTTGTTTGCTGTACTGTTTGTGCTTTGTCTTGTCATTAGCTGCTGTTGAGGCCAAAATATAATGGCCAATGAATCTTCAGTTTTACTAGACCAGAAGTGTTCTCATGTGAAAAATGAAGACAGTTCTGTGCCACTGCCATGCTTTATGCAGCACTTACTGCATGTTTTTTACAAGGAAATGGGTGTTGTTTGTTGCTTTCTGTTCCTTTGCAGCTGTGCCTTGCACGGGTACCTTCTTAAGTTGTAAGGAACAGAACAGAAAACTGTTTGAAATTAGGTTGTCTTTAAAGAATAAACATAGTCATCTTTTCTGCTGATAATGCCATCAAGCACTTTGGGAGAAGGTAAGAGAAAGGCTGGCTAAAAGATAAGCACTCCATGTACTAACAAGCCAGAGGAGTTAGAGGAGTGTCTTCCCATCAGTGATAACTTTTTGTTCCTGAACAATCCATGTTACCAGGTCAGGTGCTTGTCCTAGACTGGCAGCTGAGGATGTGTTGAAGTAACAATAACTTTTCCATGAGAGCACCTGCAGTGTCAGATATCTTCACGTATCTCTTCTTGTTATTTGTATATTGTCATTTGACATGCTTTGAAATGACTTAGAGCTCTGATTCAAGGTGTGTTTGAATTCTTCCTCACTTACTGCCCAGTCACACTTTTGACTGTAGTCTTGTAGATTAGTTAATGTTGGATTTTTGGTTTTATATTTGTTTTAAATACATTTTTCTGTAGAAGGTAGTTAGCTCATGGGATCATCAGGAAACTGTAGATTTAGTCATTAAAGTAAGAGGCATTGCAATGCATTATTCATTTGTTTGATTTCTGCTGGTAAGAAAGCAAGTTAAAAGAAAAAGGACATCTTCCTGAATGTGGATTTTCCCCCCATAATATAGATTTGTTGTTACATGTTCAAACAGTGCTTTGTGTGTAAAATGTGAGATGCTGCTGCATTTTCTAATGTTTGAGTGTAAAACTGAAGAAAAAGAATGCATGGGACTACTTCTAATGGAAAATTCTGGCATGAGAATCCTGGATGTGGGTGCGAGCACAAGGTGCACCTGGTGCATTGTGATTGTTACTTTTAAATCGTGCTGATTTTGAGTGATGCTGCCTTGGTGATCTGCCGATTGTCTGCACTTGGAATTACCGTGTGCACGTACCAAGGGTGTGCAGAGACCTCATCAGTGCTCTGTTTCTGTGTCCTGCAGGCTGCCACTCGTCAGGACATGACCTACTGGCTTCAGGAGCTGCAGCAGAAGAGGTGGGAATATTGCAACAACCTCGACGCGGCCAAGAGGGACAGCCGGACTTCCCCCACACCAAGTGACTTTTCCAAAGGTCTTGTTGCCAAAGATAACCCTGGTAGGTTGGAAACTTGAGTGAGAACAGAAGGCATGGACTTCAGTGTTAGCTCATCAATATGAGGTGTCACACTGGGGTAGTCGAGAACAGTCTTAAGAGAGCTTTTTCACATCTGTTTATCAAATAACTATGTAAGCTTCCTATATGCTACAGTTATTTAACATAAATGTAATTTTATATGTGATTTCATATCCTTTACAAAATCCACTGATTTCTTGAAAAATGGATTTTTAGAAATTAAGTAAAATTGAGTGGTCTTATGACTAGGTTTTCTTAAGTACAGCTTGGATTAGCTAAGTTGTCTTTTAGTGGTTGCAATATCTTAGAAAGTTAGTATGGTAAATATCCTGAGATGTAAACTCCTGTTTTTAATGGGAACAGGTATATTTTGCATTCTAAGTAACTATACTTTGTTTCTGAAAAGGTACGGTGTGGTGGATCTATCTGACTGTGATAAAAATGTCTTGCCTTTTGAAATTGGAAGACAGTTTGCACTGATACTACATAAGTGAGCAGTCTCTGAAATACCTTTAGGCAAGGAAAATGTAATTCTAGTGTCAGATATAAAAATCCTGTGTATTACACAGAGTTATTCTGCATTTTTTACTACATTGTGCAGGCACTTGTGAATGGTTTTATTCCTGAGTCCCTACAGAAATGGATTCCTTGCTGATTTCTGTTATCCATAAATGAGACTAAGTAAAATCCAGTTCTGTGCCATGTTAGGCATTATTAAGGCTCTCCTGGGCTTAAGCAGAGTCTTGAGATCAGACACATTTCATTAACAGATGTCACATTTGGTTGATGTTGCTTTGCTCCCACTGTAAACTCAGCGGTGTTGAGCTGTTGTTGTCACACCTTGTCCCCTCCTGAGGTTCAGGTCCCATTGCAGTGTTACCTTCTAACCCAGTTTGCTGCTCTCCTCTGTGAGAATGTGCTGCTTGTGGCTGCTTGTTCAACACAGCTGCCCTCACATGTGTTTGCATTAGCAGGGGCTCAGCTGGGCCTTTCAGCCACTGCAGGCAGTCCCTGCTGAAAGCAGAGCCAGGCTCCTGCCTTGAGCTGCTGCAGGGCTGGCCCTGCCAAGTGCTGCTGCAGGGTTTGCAGGCAGCAGCAATGAGCCTTTTCTCCAGGTTAGTTTTTGTGCAGTGTAGTTTCCAGAAGTGGTTTACTGTAACGACAGGTGAGTGCCAGGATCAGCGCCAGAGAATTGTTGGGAATGCCAGGTGGGATGGTTTCAGACCACCTTTTTGGCAGCAGCCAGTCTGGATAGGAGCCTGTCAAAACATATGCTCCAGAGCATATGTACTGCTGTGCAAAAATCTAACTGTTGCAAAAGGGAACAGGCTTTGGCTCTTTCAGCCTATTGTCTTTCTGCCTTCAGCCTCTTCTCTGCTGCACAGGCTCCCTTTTTTTGTTGTGTTTAACTGACCCTGTGCTGAGTAGGTTGAGTTCAAATGTTAGCCAAAAAGGAGGACTTTTTTTTCTTTTCTGCTAGATTGATGAGTGGAATATGTTTAATGTGCAATCAGGTGATTGCACAACTGGGACCAAGGCAGAGTGACTAAATACAGGAAGGCAGAGTAGAGCAATAGACAGTCCTGCCCTCTTGGCAGCAGAGTGTTGGATCACCTCAGCTCTAATGTGTAACTTGGCCACAGAATCTGTTCTTGTTTGTGCTACTTCCCTCAGAGCTTGGGTACAATGTGAAATGAGCCTGCTGTCACTGCAGAGGGTGCAGGTGCTGTTCCCCTGTTCCCTCATGCCTGTTTTGCATCACTGATCTGGTGTTTTCCTGTAAGTCATTGGGGGCTTTCTGGATGAGCAGGCTAAACCTCTTTGTGTGTGGTTTTTTTTTTTTTTTTGTTTTTTTGTGTTTTTGTTTTTTTGGTTTTTTTTTTTTTTTTTTTTTTTTTTTTTTTTTAATTTATTGTTATATCCAGGACAAGGAATGTCAATGTAAAATGCATGGGCTGAGTAGGCCCATCCCTTTCAGGGGCAGCCTGCAGTAAAACTGCATTAGGTAGAATTTGGAGCTGCATCTGGAGTATCTCATTTTCTATGACAAATCACTGTGATGACTCTTACCATCAACTGAAGGATTTCTTTTGGGCAAAATGCAAATAGCCAGAATGATTGATGGTTGTTTCTTCTTTTTAATCAAGTACTCCAAGAGTTTCCTCTGGAGTTCATGGGACTCTGTAAAGCTCTGGTTTTCATGTTGATGACTAAGATATGTATCTTGTGGCTTTTTTTCTCTTATTTTTTTTGAAGAAGTGAATTGTGCACTCAGTGATGTGCTCTATACCAGAGCATAGAAATTGATTTATTTTGCTAGTGCTTGAGTACAGATGCTATCACTACTGTTTTAAATGGGGAAGTCTGTCTTCAGCCCAAACCCAGAACTGCTTACTGCAGCCTTGCCTGTCTGTCCTCCCCCTGTCCTCTCCCCTCCCAGTTCAGGAATCTGGACTAACTGGAGCATACATGGAGCCAGACACTGCTCTGTGGATCAGCCTCGAAAGGTTTTTAAGAACATTGAATGTAGCGAAAAATACTTAAAAGTATTTTTCAGACTGGGATATGGGAAAGTTAATATTTACAAAAACTACACTGTAGGATTTGTTGTGGAGGTGCCTTACTACCATGGAAATCAAGTAAATTATTTATTTTTTATAGAATATGGGATTTTTTTCTTTTTTCTTGAAATCGATTGAATGTTAATGTAGTTTCTGTAATTTCAGTTCTTAATTTGCATTAGTAAAACATGCAATGCCATGCATTTGTAAGATTGTCGTGTTTTGAAATAAGTTCCAAAACCAGATTTTTTTTTTTGTTTTACTTGGAGGTTGTGTGAGCACCCATACTCACTTGTGCTATGTGTGCTGTGCACTCCATACCTCTAACCAAGCTGCTGGCTGGTGTGGGCAGGGGATGATGTCCAGTGAGCAACCTCAGGGTGCCACATTCAGACAACTGGCATGTCTGTGAGGGAAAATGCATTTGTTGGGAATTCAGCTCTTGAGCAATTCCTTTACCTGGGCCATCCTCTAAAGGGAATTTGCAGAATCAGACAGGTAGAAGATGAAACAAGCTGTAAGTGTAAAGGCAGAATGTTAGTATTGCACCCTGGCTTTGAGTATCCTTAAGTTTTGCTCTGTGTGTTGTGGGTTGGGTTTTTTGTTTGTTTTTATTTACTTTTGGTGTGTTTGGTTTTTCTGGGATTGGATTTGGTTTTGGTTTTAATTATTATTTTATAGTTAAAACCTACTTATTGTCATTGCTCTTCATTAGACAGTAAATATGATCCCATGTTTAGTTTTTCTAAGCTATTTTAGCTGAACTGTGTTCAGTTCAAACAGCAATGGTTCAAAAGAACTTGGAATTCCTTTTGGCCGATAAGGCCCTGAGGCATCTGTTCATAAAATTCAAGGCAGTGTAACTTGTACCTCTGTTTGAAACATGACATGATACATTTCTCTGTCAGATACCATTTTTCAAGGGTTTCAGGGATTTTTAGTACCAGTGATCTTTCATACCTCATATTCTTTATCACAGAATGTTCTTTCTCATTCTAATCTTTGATACTTGATAAAAGTAACTCTACTAAGTAATTGGAGGGTACACTTTGCTTAAAGATGATCTTGGCTGCTGGTGCCAAGCAGTTGTGAGAGCAAAGGCTCAAAGACTCACCAGTGATAGAAAGAGGGCATCATAATTTCCTAGGGTTTTATTTAAGTCAGAGCCCATACTATATATTACTTTCTAATATAAATGTTGAATCAAGTCTGAGAGTGTTGCCAAAAAATCTTTAATCCACTTCAGTACTTTGTGAATTATATCAAGAAGAATCTGAAAATTGCATTTGGGTTTGTTTAACTTGCCTTTTCAGAGGATTTGTAGAAGGCTGTAAACCTCTTTATGCTTCTCTCTAATGATTTTGCTGTTCATCGGATATTCTGGATTTACATAGCCACTGTTCTTTTACTTACTGAAGGTTATGCTTTTTTTTTTCTCTTTCTCTTTCTTCCCCCCCCTCCCCCATATAGATTTGAGTATCCTAAGTCAAAATGCTTCAGCAGAGAGAGCTAGAAATATTCTAGCTATGGAGACTTCTCCTACAGACCTGGTGGGGGAACAAGCAGCTTCCCAGCCTGCACCAGTCCAAGCAAGTGCCATCAATTTCTCACTTAAACAATGGAGTGCTGAGATCAAGTAAGTTGGGAACCTGGGAGAAAGAGTTACCCTGAGATTGGTAGCTTCTGGTCAAGACTAATTCCTACATCAGTATGTGCTCACTGGAGCTTCTTAGGATGCTGGGAGCTGATGGGGTGGTTTGTATGTTGTGTTGTATCTCTTCAGGTAAACTGTTTCTTTACTTAGTGTTTGAAGGTGTAAGGGAATATTATTGTATAGCATCACTGATACCTGAAAGGGAGACTCAAGTCTTGTACAGCACTTCCAGGGATGGCTTTGCTCCCTGGACCCCTGAGCTGTATTCTCAGCCACTGCTGCTTTTTCATGGAGCTGCCAATTGCCAGTGTTGGAGTACTCATATTATGTAGTGCATAGGAACTATTGTAGTGATGAAAATCAAATCAGTATAAATCCTTATTTTTTGTTTTCTTCCTAAAAGAAATGAAAGCACAGGCACACAGATTTGAAGTGGATGTAGTTTGAATTCTTGAGCAAAAATGTGGCAGACCCCTTCCGAACAGCATCAAAACCCCTCACTCATAATGAATTTACTCTTTAGTATTAATTGCTTTAAGGAAAGCAATCCCATTGGTTTTCAGCTCTCCTGTTGGTTTTTTTTCTAAAGGATTTTGTGCTTTGCTTTGCCCACATAGATGGATTTTCCACATCTACTTAAAGCATGCTACAGTGCTAGTCCAGAGCAGTTGACAGAGCTGAGGCTTTGGTTAACCACACCACTTCCTTCTTGAGCTGGGAGGAAAACGTTCATTTTCATCAGCAGTGCCAAGTTAGATAGATGCCTTTTAATGCTTTCTTGTTTAGCACTGACATCTGAGAGGTTACCAGGTGGTGTTGGTTTGGACTCTTTTTCTGGCTGTGTTTTTTTTTTCCCTAGTGTTGTGGTTGATTGTTTTTCTTCCTTCTCCTGCAGTTCTGTGCCATTTAGGACAGGGGGATGATCTGACAGCCTTTGGAATATGTATGCCCTATCCAGTGTCTTACTGGATTGTGATTAGTTACAACCCCAGTGTTAGAGGATAGATCAAAGTGTGTCTAAAACTGCAGAGAGTTTCCTATCTTGTTGCAAGCACATTTTTGTCTTATATTTATTAATTTGTATTAAGATGTGTAGATGTTTCAATCAATGCCTTCCTTGTCCTTCCTCCTGGACCCATTTACAGTGTATCTGACAGAAGATATTGCTATAATAGCTGCATTTGCATCCTAGGTAGCAGTTGGGATGTAATAATGGGGGGGAAAAAAAGAAAATATGTCTTGGAGTTAAGAAATTTATATATTTACAGTAATTGAAGTTGAAATATGCTTTTCTACTTTTAAAAATACATTTTCAAATATTATTTGATACATACAGACATTTAGGCTTAATTTTTTTTCATTTTCATGCTCTCAGCTACTTGTTTATGCAGAATATAGATTGGGAAACATACTGAATTACAGTAACCTCCAGTTATATAACCATAAAAATAAGACTTAAACTACAGACATTTAAAATAGAGACTCATTAGATCATATGACTGGTTCTTGTGCAGGTTCTCTGATTGTACTTGGGAAAATAAATACTATTTTCAAATTTATCTATTTAATCTTTCATCTTATTTTAATCCAATAGAAAGCAATGAAGGAGTGCTGCTTGAGTGCCCTGAACAAACCTGTGCAAAAGCTTTGCAAAACACAGCATCAGCTATGATTTTTCATGGGCCTAACAGCAGTTTTTTAAAGAAGCTTTTCTGGAAGTCACTTGACTTGTTCTTTGTGGTTTTTTCAAGCTTTAGAAGGTGGTGTTCAGGCAGGCTTTTCAATGCTGGGACTGGGTGAGTGCAGAACAGGCAGTTTGGAGTTTCATGGTAAGAGATCAGCTTCCGTTTGGAGAAGAGATGTAGAGATGCCAGGGGACACTTGCTGAGACACTCACTGGTATTGGGTGCCCAGTCCATCATAAGGAAATACATCCATCATTGCCCAATTTGCTCTACTTGATTTGTGTGGAAGGTCTGAATAAAGAAATTAGGCTTCTTGCCCCCAGCAGAAATTGTCATTCTTTCTGGAAGAAAATTAAATCTGTAGCATAAATGCATCTTTGCTAAGCTTGCAAATTGGTTGCTGAAATAGTTTTATTAATAACCATTAGGATTATTTTAAAACTGTAAATATCAGTTCATCAGGTTATAAGAGTTGTGCACTCTTGATGATTGGCTTAGTGTTCATGTTGATAAGATGTTAAATCTCTTGTGGAGCTGAAAAACTGGCTTGCATCATCAGATGATCTTGAAAGTGTAATATGGGTTATTTTCTGCTTAAGTTTTGAAGAAAGAATGTGGATGATTGAGTGAAAGCATCTTTGTGAGCTTGCACAGACTGTGTGGAAAATGCTGACATACTACTTATATTTCCAGTTTTACACTTAAGGTATTAAACTGGTTCATATGGGTTGATTTAGAATCTCCTTGTGTAGCAGAACAAAGGCTTTGCAATACTGAGCTGTGTTAATACTCATGGACATAAGAGTGGACATTGCTGAGTGCATGATGGTTGTGGGGGAGCTGGCTGAGGTTATCTCATCCTGCTGGGAAATATATTATTCTTCTATAGAATTATCTGGCTGGAATTCAGAGGATGCCCCTGAAATGTTCTTGCAGATAGTTGGCCATGTTCCACCGTAGAAAAGAAAAGCTGCAGAGGAGACTTGTCATCAAATTTCAGCTGCAGCAGGTCTCTTGGATGATCCCAAGTTTTCCATTAATCCAAAATATGGAAGTATAACATACATGTGTTTTGACTGCATGCTGTTCAGTTTAATGCTTGGCAGTTACCCTAAAACTCTAAACTACAACTGATCAATAAAGAGATGCTGCTTGTAAATCCTAACTTTGTTTTGTACTTGCCCGCTGCAAAAACAAGGCTAAAACAGGGGGATGCAAAAGACCATGGCATTAAAACAAAATAATTCTTCTGTTCTTGGAATTTAGCACTGTTGATTGCAAGTGCTGTTTGGTAGTATGTATGCCTTATTTTCTTTGAGCTTTTGTTTGGTATTGGTTTTGTCTGTGTTTTTAGCTTACTTTTAGTTTGTACTACTTGAACTGTGAAAAGCCCCTTATAAAAAGAATGCAAAATGGAGAGATATTTGTCACTTTTTCCTGCTGGCTTTTTCACAGAAATTCCATGTCCTCCTTAAGAAAAGGAAATAACGAAAACCGCAAGAGTGTATTTTATACCACTGAGGAGTGGGAACTGCTGGATCCAACCCCAAAAGACTTGGAGGACTCAATGGCTCTGGAAGAAAAGAGGAAACACCTGGCAGAAGGAAATAAAGGTACAAGTGGAGGAAGGAAGGGGAGCGTATGTCTTACCTTGTTTAGCATAGAGTACCGTGTTATGTCTGTCTCTAGGAAATAAGGGGAAGCTTATCTTTCTTCACCAACCACATCCACAGCTCTGTAAACTAGTTTTTAAAAAATCAATTCCTTATGATGAGTTTGGGGTCCCCTTTTGTTCAAATACAAGAGAATAAAGACAAAGCCTTGTTATCCACTGTTTCCTGAGCGTCTTACTGTTTCTTTCTGTCGCTTGAGTCGCAGAGGAACAAGGCGAAGGGAAATGCTGATATTTGTAATTACTCACTTGAGTGTCACCCACTGAAGCAGAATTGCCTTTAGACCTGTGCATGTACCCCTTACATTGGCTTGCTTCTGAAATGGGGAAGGAGGAGGAGTGGACATGCAGCAATAGCTCGTCTGTGTATGGTTCTCAGATTTGACCAGCGTCTGGAATAATCTTGTCAAGATATTTTTACATCTCTTTAAGAGCACTTTAGGTGACATCCAAGTGATTTAATCTGTTAGAAAACATCCCCTACATGGAGGTGAAACCTTACACTGAAAGCCTCTTACAGGAGCAGTAGGCTGTGATGTCAGAGATGGTTTTGCTCTGATTATTTGAAATAAAGTTTACAATTGCCCTAGTTAGGGATACCTTTTATTTTCTGTAATGAATTAAAAAATTCTCTATATGTCTTATATGAAAAGTGTTAATTTATGAGCCAAGTCTTTTATCTGGGAGGGGAGAAGATTTTGAGCTTTGTTTTTGCTACCAAAGGAAGCAACTTGGAAAATGAGGCATGTTTAACACCATTGTGTTGAGTGGTTTGAAAGCTGCTCAAAGTCTACCGTTAATGAGTATATATTTTAAGGAAATCTGAATGCTTTGAAATGCCTTTTTACTAAGTGAACCGAACTAGAAGAAATTGTTTTATGCAGGACTGACTAGTTCAGCTTTTCCATTTGATTTTGGCCGCATTCCACACAAAGCAAGGCGCCCGTTGAAAGATATGATTGGATCAAGCAAAAACCGCAACAGCAGCGACTCCTCCCCGACAGAGTGGTGTTCTGGCAATGGGAACAGACTGGTCTCTGAACTGCAACTGAAGTATCAAAACCAGCAGGAAGAGTTGGAGAAGCTAAAGAAAGATCTTTTGAGCCAAAAGGTAATTAAACCTTCAGGCAAAGTGCACAAAAGCAAATGGGCCTGGCAGGTGATTTTAACTTTTCTGGCCATCGCACTGGTTGGTTTAAATGATGGTTCTAAACAAACCTTTGTGTACAAAAAGTCTTGAAACAAAAAGGACAGTCTTTTACATCTGTTGAAGATTAGAGCCCTGAATGAAACTTCCATTTGCAGAGTGTTCATTAAATTGATTTATCTATCTTCCTTAATCTCTGCAGTTAATTTGTTCGGTGTCTGCCAGGATCCTGACTGATAGTCACAGCTTCTTTTTCCATATGTACATAAAATATCTGAAGATCTTCTCCTCTCAGATTCTCTTTGTTTGTCTTTTGATTCTTTCAGTGCTAGTGCAGTGGGTGGGAGATCGACCTGGCTTCTTTCTCTTGTCAGGAGTGGTTCTGTAAGCTAGGCCTAATCATAATGTGTGTATACAGACTGTACTGAGATGGTGTTCATGCTTGTGTGCCCTCATAACTCTGATTTATTGAATACCTTGGTTTTATCTAAAAGAATTTCTACTCATTTTAAGAAGAAAAATGGTTTAGGTCTTCTATGGAGCTGCTACTTCTGCTGTTCGTATTTTCCTTTGTGAGATAATCAAAGGGGAACCAAAGAAAGGGTCTGAGCCCCATATTTATGCTCATTTTAGGTGTTATCTTTTCAAGGAGTACATGTGAGCTTCTGAACCTGCTGCTGTGAGAAATCTCATTGGTCTAGTGCAACACTGTATTCACAGCTGCTTCTGTTTTAGTAAGAAGAAAAAGAAAAACACTGTCTTAGGTAGTCATTTCTGTGGCAAGATTTTCTAAACAGCCTTTCAAAGACTTCCTTTTTGGCAAAGCAGCATTTGTTTTTTACCTCCTTTTATTTTCCCTGCATCTGTCAGAAAAGAGAGTTCTTAGTTACCTTTGCTTTTTCCATTCTGTAATGTTTTCCTGTTAACTTTTTGGGCTTAAGCCTCTTCCTGTTCATCTTACAACAGGGCTGCTTGCAAGTGAGGCTTTTTTCAGCTTCCAAGTAACTGCTGGGCCTCAGCTATCCCCTACTTTTCCTTAACCTGTTGTAGCCATTTTAGGGATCCTTAGCCCAATGAAAGACACTGAAGCCATCTATGTAGGCCAGTCACTGTAAGGTGTTAGCCTGCTAGAAATCATGTTGTAAAGTGTTTCCTTTTTTCTTTAAAACAGCAGCATGAGGTATCAACCCATTGCAAAACTTTTCTTTTGCCTGATGTTAGATTTCTAAGCTGTAAAATTTAGAAACTTGAAATTTCATTGGGTTTTTTGGATGTTTTTTAATTCTCAGGAACTTGTTCGACTTCTGCAGCAAACAGTTCGATCTTCCCAATATGATAAGTACTTTGCAAGCCACCTTTGTGAGGGGGTTCCCAAAGATACATTAGAGCTGTTGCACCAAAAAGATGACCAGATTTTGGGCCTCAACAATCAGCTTGAAAAGTTAAATCTGGAGAAAGATAGTCTCCAACAGGAAGTCAAGAATCTGAAGTGTAAAGTTGGAGAACTCAATGAACGGCTGGGAATGCTGATGGAAACTATTCAAGCTAAAGATGAAGTCATCATGAAACTCTCTCGTCAACTCAGTGAGTGTGAGGACAGCACATCCTCTCAAAGTGGAGCAATAAATTCCCCCACTGCCACCTGCACTAATAAGGAACTACAGGAACTGGACAGACTAAAAGTAAGAGCACTGTCTCTGTTTTGATGCATAGGGGAATCTCTTCTCCCTGTTAAAGTACTTTTTAGTCTGCTGTACTGTCTGAGATCACTACCACAGTTCTCCAGGACACTCATCAATGGAGGCTTTCTCAGCTTGGAACCTCCACTTTGAGCTAACCAGAACTTCCTTCCTTTGGGCCATCTCTAGTGCAGGGTCCAGTAAATTAATCATTGGTGTGGAGCAGATGGGATGTGAGAAATAATCAAAGGAGCAGGAGGGATTAAGGGTAAGAGGAAAAACATGAAGGAAAATAAACAGAAATAAACAGAAAGCTTGCTTTGTTTTTTTTTTTTTAATTTTTATTTTAAATATCAAAAGTGAGGCAACAAAGAGCATGTGGAAAAGCAAAGGAAAGCTCTGAGGAGACAAAAAAGGAGGGAGGAGTATAAGAACCTGTTTTACTAAAGCTGCTACAGCTCTTACTAATGCTTTATTTTATTCTTTAACATACCTATCTGAATGTGTCACAAGTTCTTAATGAGTTACTGAATTTATCCACTTTGCTGTAAACAGGCTTCCTTGCCTTTGGTTAAATGTATTTCTAAATGATTCACATTCCAAAGAATTTGGAATATAAATAAGTCATTTAAAATATGCACAAACATACATCATTTTCTTTCTTATATGTGAGCCTGGTAAGTTTTACAAAATAAAGTTGAAACCAGAAGTCAGTGGTTTTGGCAGAAAGCAGACAGAGCTGTAGATGCTGAGGAGTGTGAGAGTACTGGGGCTGCTGGGAGGGTACCAGCCTCATCCCACAAGCTCAGGTTTCAGAGGCAGTATTTGTAGCCAGGATCTGAGTGGATTAGGCAGGGAAGCTCATTGCTAAGGATTTATCTTTCTGTATGGAGGCAGACATGAAACTTGTATTTTAATAAGGGCTGGTGAGGGTAGTGAAAACCCAAGGGGCATCTGTTCCCACTTTTTTGTGTTGCTGTGGCCTCCATGATGGGCTCAGCCTGCAGAGCCTGTTCTCCCTGCCTGTCCCTTGACAGCAGCCAGCTGCCTTCCACAGGCAGTGGAGCACTGGGAGGGATGCAGGTGAGGCACAGCACCACCCCGTGCTCATATTTGGCATGTGTGTTTCATTTACATAAAGTCCAGAAATAATATTTGATGTGAACCTAATACTTTTAATTATAAGCCCTATTAGTAGCTGCTGTTTCTATGCTCTTGGGTGATCTTTGTCTGACAGGCATAATCCACTTTGTTTTTTTTTATCAACAGGACAATCTTCAAGGTTATAAGACCCAGAATAAATTTTTAAATAAGGAGATTTTGGAACTTTCTGCTCTACGAAGAAATGCAGAAACAAGAGAGAGAGAATGGCAGGCAAAGGTCAGCATATTCTCACTTGCCAATGTCTAAAGCAGTTTTCCATATTTTAGCTGTAAATCTACCTAGGAAATGGAACAATTTAAATGTATTAAATGTGATAGCTTAAAAAAAATGCCCTCTCAGTCCTTACAGACCAGTCTTTCTGAAGGGATTCTTGAAAGAAGTAATTGCTTTTAAAATTGTGTGACCCAGTGGAATGTTTTGATAACTTATGAAGAAAGGCATGTATATATCTGAAAACATTATTTCCTCAGAGTTAAGGCTGTAATGGTTTTTTTAGTGTCAGTGACAGGATGTGTAAGGATTTGATAG
This sequence comes from Notiomystis cincta, assembly GCA_013398075.1. Taxonomy (NCBI): domain Eukaryota; kingdom Metazoa; phylum Chordata; class Aves; order Passeriformes; family Notiomystidae; genus Notiomystis; species Notiomystis cincta. Next base: position 57,107 of record VZRX01011499.1, on the reverse strand, counting down.
GTCACTGAGCAGGGCTTTCTCCTGAGCATGAAGGGACCACCGTGGTATGGTGAATGTAATTCAGGAGTTTCTGTCTGGGTGAATTTGAGTGTAGAGATGTTGCAGGTAAATAATGAAGATTTCCAGTGCTTGGGGCTAGGGAAAATGCACACATCTGTAACTAAGGCTAGATACCTGTAACTGTGATGTGGTAGGCCTTGCTTTTGGTCTTTTGGAAGCCATGCACTCAGTGGCCAGGCTTAAATGCTGTGTTTTTGGCACGGAGGTGTGTGTTTACAATTCCTACATGCTATTACCTAACCCATGCCACTTGAGTTTTTCTTGTTCAAACATGCACAGACTGAAGCTGCTACAATGCAACCATTTTGTTCTTTTAAGGTATTTCATACAATGCAGTGATTATTAAGGTTTGCTCAGATTTTCCATATGCAAAAATACATATGGTGGAAAACATCTGGTCTACTGTGCTGCCTTATGTTTCCTGGTGTTAAAAAAATGGGAAAGTTAAGCTGGCTGCTCTTGACTTAGAGGTTTCTAAGCAGCAACCGAAAGAATAGCATTGAGCCAGGTTTTAAAAGAAGTGTAGTACAAAGTAAGTGTCTGAGGATTTATATCCTATATTGTTTTCTGCAGTATACCAGCTTAGAAGCCAAACTCTGCCAGATTGAAAGTAAATACTTGATTTTGCTTCAAGAAATGAAAACTCCTGTTTGTTCTGAGGATCAGAATCCTGCTCGTGAGGTCATCACACAGTTACTGGAAGATGCCTTGAAAGCAGAACCCAGTGAACAACCAGAACAAGCATTTTTCAAACCCCACCTGGTCAGGTAATTTGGTCTTAATAAATTAAAAGTATGTATGTCTTGGGCAGTGGGCTCTATTCTGGCACTGGAAAACAGACAGTGGGAATATATTTGCAGGTTTGGGTTATTTACTGTATTTCCCTTCATGAATGATGGAATGGTCATGAAATCCATTTAGCTATTGGAGAATACATCTGGTGCAGGTTGAGGTGCAGACTGGGCTCTGTGTTGTAATATATACAGGACCATGGACACCAAGTCTTGTACATGGAATTGTACAAGTAATCATAAATAAAGAATATACTTCAGAAAAACATTTAATAATAGTTAAAACTTGAGAGCTATGGAGAGTGGCTTTGAGGTAACTATGGTGAGAACTTGAGAGCTTCAGTGCTACTGAACTTATTTTTAAAGCCTTTTTTCTTCCTCTCCATTTCAGTGAATATGATATATATGGTTTTCAGACCGTCCCAGAGGATGATGATGAGGAGAAACTAGTAGCAAAATCCCGAGCATTGGACTTGAGATCACTTTCACTCAGTGAAAATCGAGAGATCTCCACAGGAGTGAAATGGGAGAACTATCTTGCAAGCACAATGAATAGAGAGATGATGCGCTGTGTGGAACTGAAGAACCTTATTCGGTCTGGAATTCCGCATGAACATCGTTCCAAGATGTGGAAATGGTGTGTCAATCTCCATGTTAAAAAGTTCAAGGACAGCGCTGTTCCTGGCTACTTCCAAACCTTGCTTCAAAAAGCTCTGGAGAAACCAAATCCTGCATCTAAACAGATTGAGTTGGATCTATTGAGGACTTTGCCAAACAACAAACATTACTCCTCCCCAACATCTGAAGGCATCCAGAAGCTGCGAAATGTGCTGCTGGCATTTTCCTGGAGAAATCCTGATATAGGATATTGCCAAGGGCTCAACAGGTGAGACTTTGCTAATCTTGGTAATAACTACGCAGTGAAACACTTTTGAAGCACATGTATAGCAACATGGTTTCAAACAGCAGTTTGCCTTACGGGTTGTATGCTTATAATTTATTATAAACAAGTAACTATCACATTTTTTAAAACCAATGAAGAAAACAGTTGACCTGGATAATAAATTTTGTAAAATCAACTTGGCATCAAATCCGAAACTGGAAATAACTCATAAGAAATGTGCTACTTAAATGTAGTTTTACACTGACTTCATATCAGTTGTAGGGGATTGTATTGCTTTATTTGTGCAAGAATTTGGTATGTTTTTCTTCTTTTAAAGCAATCAGAAAAAAATGCTTGGCTTTTTTGTACTGTTAAAGCAACAAATTTCAGCATTTTCCACCGATGTTTTCAATCAGAATTGCATAATTTAAAGGGGATTATTGCATTACAGTGCTAAGCAAACTTCTGATTCATTGCAGTTGGCCATTGCCAGAATAGCTTTGCTACTTGGAGATCTGTAGTAAAAGAAGGTGCTACTTAAAGCAGGTGTGTTAGTCTAACATCTGTCTCATCCTGTGATGTAGGACTATAGATGTCCACTTGTGCACTATTTTATGTACTAGAATAGGCTTTTGAACTTAGAGCAGCTTTGTCCTTTGAAATTGCACTGAAGAAGTAGTAGAATAGAAGCAGTGAGCAATGTAGTGGTGGTGGTAGTAATATGGAAATCTCCACCTAACAACCTTAGAATAAACATCTCCTTTCTAAACGAGACTGTATTTACAGAGTTCTTAATATTGGCAACACCAACACTTCAAGAAATTCTTAGAGCAATTTTTTTGCTTTTTCTGTTCTCTTATTTAGCTGATGTGGCTGAGAAGGCATGTCTTTGCCCCATCTTAGACTTCATTAAGTTTTGCTGTTCAGTTGCTCTGCTGTTAATACAGTTATCTCTGCTGAACAGAAACAAATCCTTTACTGTAATAGTTCTTAATATAGTTTGTGATACTATAATAATCTTCTCCTCCAAATAAACCCTTTTTCAGGTTGGTAGCAATTGCACTTCTGTACTTGGAACAGGAAGATGCCTTTTGGTGTCTGGTAACAATAGTGGAAGTTTTCATGCCTCGTGATTATTATACTAAGACACTGCTGGGATCCCAGGTAGGTGCTCTGCCAGGATAAAGCCTGGTCCTGTAAACTGCAGCCAGTCAAAAGCTTTCCTCTGCAACTGTCTGATAGGCCTCTTTGGAAGGGTATGTGAGTGGAGTTGGCAGGAGTGGGTTCCAGGCACCAGGACCCTTGTTTGGGCAAGGACTCTAACAATGAGATAGTTGTTCAGTGTCCTGCTTGGAGCTGCAGTCCTTAACCTCCCTTCTCACTGACAGCTTCACAATGCTGAGCTATGTAATCATTCCTTTCCTCACCTGGTGGTGCTGGGCTCTCTGGGAGGCTGAGGGTGAGAATGCATTTGCAGTGCTGTGGGCAGTAGCCACTGTAGCATTCCTGCTTCCAGGTGATGCTCTGGTACAGGCTGCCTCCTCCAGCCACGTGTTTGCCCAGCGTGTTCTCTGCTCCTGTGCTCCTGCTCCAATGCAGCACTGGGGACCAATGCCAGAAAACTCCATCTGTGCGGGAGGAGCCCTGTGAGATCGAGGGTGGCTTGAGAAACAGACGAGGGCAATGTGTAGTGGGGTAGCTGTGTGTGCTTTGGGTGGCTCTAGCTTGGAAGTGTTAGCTGGACAGCCCTGGGTTTCCTGGTTACCTCTGGAAAAACTTGCACTTGTAGATTGGTAACAGCCCTCCTTTGAATGATGTGCTGGAAAATTGGAACAATAACACCCTGATTGTCATCTCTTTAGGTTGATCAGCGAGTGTTTAAGGATTTAATGAGCGAGAAGCTTCCACGACTGCATGCTCATTTTGAACAATATAAAGTTGATTATACTCTTATCACTTTCAACTGGTTTCTCGTGGTTTTTGTGGACAGTGTGGTTAGTGACATCCTTTTCAAAATATGGGACTCCTTCCTCTATGAGGGACCAAAGGTGAGCTGAATGGGCTGAGTTTGTTTCTTTGTTACCTGATAACAAAGGACTGTGGTGTTGCTGAGTGTGGGGTTAAAGGAAGGTTGTTTTGCAAAACTCCTGTCAGTTAAAATGACTGTTAGGAAAAAAACAAAGGAGGATCTGTGCATAAATAACCATTCAAAACATTTTCCAGGCTTTGGAAACGGACTGGGGCAGGAAAGGGAGATAGAGGGAGATGTGATTAGAGGGCTCAGGCTGTGCATGAGGAACTCCTTTTTGGAGTTTATAGAGATAATGAGACTCAATATATTCTGTACTTACAAATTACCAAATATTGTCTGTGTTTTTATCAGGTAATATTCCGATTTGCCCTGGCACTGTTTAAATACAAAGAAGAGGAAATTCTTAAGCTGCAAGATTCGATGTCCATTTTCAAGTACCTTCGCTATTTCACACGCACCATCCTCGATGCCAGGTGGGGAACTCAGACTGGGGTGGCACTGAAGGGCCTGTAGTGGGCCATGGGAGATGTCTGTCTTGTGGCTTTGGCATTGTTTTCATCGAGATCCTAATTCAGATATAAAGCAACTAGAGATGCAACCAACTGCTGGGATTTGTCATGAGCACTTTTATCTAGCAGAGACAAATCAGAAATGATGAAGGCTTAAATAGTAGTTTTTGGGTGTGAAAGAGATTACCTTGTTTAGGTGTTGTATCACAGTAGCAACACATCATAATTTCAACCATAAGTGAAATTTCCCTCTGCATTGCAGATGTAACTTGTTAGCAAAACATTTTATGATAAATAAAAACACATCCTGGCTCAGGCATTAAAGATATAAGCCATGTCCCCCGAGGCTTAGATCTCTTATGCATGGTTACTGCACAGGCTACTGCCACACAGTTCCAGCTGCTTTTAAGATATACTTGGAAGCAGAGAATAAATACAAATTTGATACTCTTCTGGTCTTCAGCCCTTGCATAGGACTTAGAGTTTGTAAATTAGGGTCCAGTGTTTTTAGGTTCCTGGTTTCAAGACTGTAGAGCAGCAGGTTAGTCTTTAAAAAGAAAAGTCATATTGGGATTGGTTTAATGTCTGAAAATGTTTTGCACATCTTTTGAAGCTCACTAATTTTCAGTTTAAAGCAAAATTGTATATTGAAATCTGAGATGTTTCTTTTTAATGTAATAAATTCCATATAAATTTAGGCTTATACTTTGACTCCTGCTGCAAGAGCTTTATTATTTTTACTTCTTGCGTTTCAGTTTTGACTGGAGAGAAGTTAAAACTAAATAATCTTGTGCTTGAAAGGGATTACTGGGATTACTGCAGAGAGGAAAAAAAGAAGGTTTTTTGTTCTTATCTAATTTGAACAAAATTTTTATATTTAATTAGAGGTGAAGATTTGGCTTTCCATTCCTTTTCCAGGAATCCATGATGTCTTGATTCTCCTGTCTCAACTTTCTGGGGCTGAAATAACCTATTTTTAAGATTTCTAAAATTGCTGAATTTGATGTTAACAAAATGAACTAATAAGGAATCATTGGGAGATAGGGAGTTCAAATGAGGACAGAATTCAGTACATCAAAGATATTTGCAATATAAATGTGCTCTGTGCTGATCTGTAAGTCTCTGCCTTTTGGGGTTTTAAGAGTGGAAGTAGTGTAGTGCCACCTAGGGAATATGGACTTGCCTTCTAGGACTGACGACAGGATTCAAACTGCCTGGTTTCTTATTCTGCCATGTTTGTACAAGTTTTACAGCATCAACATTTGAGCAGTAGAGAAGCATGTAGAATAAGGTCTTTCCTGATAAGGGCAAAAATTCATCCCGTTGAGGAAAAATTCAGAAATATTTATTTTTATAGAATTTGTGGATGTTCTGAATGGGTTAAAAATCATTCTGCACAGAGTTTCTAGGTTCAGACTCTATAGTAAGAGAAAGGTCTCTACAGACATATGCATAATTATATTCCAGTTACAGAATGTCATAGTTGGGTTATTCTACAGAACCATGGCATGTTGTGCACAGGTAGAGAAGCTGCTGGAATATGTTCTATGTAGAAATAGCAGGAAATCATTCCTTGATCATTCAAAAATACAAACCTACCCTTAAATAAACTGTCCAAAGAAGTTTTCTTAATATTTATTTCTGGTAATTCAAATAGAATAAATAAAATATTCCAGTTCCCCTTTTTTCCTTCATAAACAGTGAGATGGTTTTGGGTGTAGATCAGCAGTAATGATGTAGTTGGATGTAGTCTTTTTGGACTGATTATACTGAGCAGCTGCTGGGTTTGCTGGGGCTGCAGGATGGTATGATGCAGCATGACTCTGGAAGGATGCTGGATCCTCTATGGTGCTTTGCTGAGTGCCCTGACAAGTTTGACTTGACACTGGCCCAGAGATCTCTCTGCTCCAGCCAGCAGAATGCCAGAGCATTTTCACTGCTTTGGAAACTTTGGCTTGTCCATGTTCTGTATTATCCTTTTCCACCTTTGTGTGGTCCCTGGCTTAACTGGTCCCCTAATTGCCAGGTTATCTTGGTTAACTGGAGAGCTGACAGGTTTGGGATTGAAGCAGCTGCAGTGGGCTCTATGGAAGAATGTATCCAATCTGTACCAGGTAACTGGATGAGCCAAGGAGGCTCTGATGACCCAGGCTTGTGTCTTCCGCTCAGTGTTTCAAAGCTGTGATCTCTATAGCAGAGTTTACAGGTGGCTTGGGGCACTCTTGAGCATTTGATTACACTTTATCACTTGAAATAACCTTTAAGCCTGAATGCTTTATAGAAATTTCTTGAAATACTGATAACATCTGAGACCTGTCAAGTGTGAAAGAGACCAGAGATAGCTGACATATGATAAAAGTCGATATGGATGTAGTTTAAAACTGCTATAAACCCCCACCAAATATGGATGTTTGTCTTCTAACATTGTGTAATCTTGCAGGAAACTGACTGCTATTGCTTTTGGAGACCTGAACCCTTTTCCCTTACGCCAGATCAGGAACCGCAGGGCCTATCACCTGGAGAAAGTGCGCCTGGAACTGACAGAGCTGGAAGCCATTCGCGAGGACTTCCTGCGCGAGCGAGAGACCTGTGTAGAAAAAAGGGACCTTATTAGTGATGATGAGGAGGATAGCTGAAACTGCTTAATAGAAACTGTTCTTTGGGATCGTGACCAAAGTGAGTTAACCTCCAAAACACTTTATTAATCCTGTCAAACAGAATGTAAACTAGTTGCTTTTGGAAATATGCAGGACAAATTTCCAAATCCCAGCACTTTCAGAAATACCACTTTGTATGGAGGCCAAACACTTCTGTTTACATTTATGTTCATGGAATCGTTTGTAGAGCACTTAATATCTGTCTCAGTTTAGTCAATCAGTTGAATTGACAGTTCTTTTCCCACAGTGCACCATTAATGCCTGGATGTGAAACAATAAGAAAAGTCCATGCTCTGTTACATTCATTATCATTCTGAGTTTAGGGGTTTTTTGATGTAATGTTTTTTGTAGTGCAGGTTCAGTGTGACAGGACATCATATTTCTTGGATTCAGGTTGGCTCAGTCTAGCCATTCTTGAGGTCACTAACCAGAAAAGCGTGAGATGAAGATTCCTTTGTCTTTTCCTGAAGTGTCATGCAATGGATCACCAAACAGAACACTTGAATATGTATATTCTAAAGTAAAGGTAAAATAAATTTTTGTCACTGTTGAGTGAAACAGTGATAGCAGACATCATTTCTACTTTTCAGGGCAGCTGTGTTGCTAAAGATTCTCATTAATGCAAAGGAGTTTATAGATGAAACTCTCTTTAGCCAATTTTATTTGCATTCATTTTTTTGATTACAATGGGTCAAAAAGGCCACAACCAAACTCCAGATATTATGGAAGAATGGAGCTTGTCACAGGAGTACAGTGCTTTAGTAGCTATTTTTTCGCGTATCTGTTGAAGGTTTGTTTTGTTACAGTTTTTTGTTTCTGTGAGGGGTTTCTTTATGTTGGCATTTTTTTTTCTTTTAATGCTTCTTCCTCTTTAGGACCTAAGGTGAAGTCTTGCTCGTTAAGAAGAAACACAGCGTTCTTTCTGCATGATTGTAGAACTGTTGTACAATAGTGGTAGTGACTGGGTTCATAAAACAAATATTTACCAATTAATCAAAGGAACCTAAAGGTCACAACATGCACACAGGAACTGAAGATCCTTTTCCAACAGAAAAATGCGACATTCTCTTGATGTACTCAGCTTTACTGTGAGTGTTGGATGCACATCCTGAAAGACAGCTCTAAGAAGCAACATCTGGGCTGTTGAGATACAGTGTTTCTGCTACAGAAGTGTGACTGGGGGCCATTCTCTCTCATTTGGTAACTAGCAGTGCTCGTAAGTGGTTCTGGGGAGAAGGAGGGTTTCTTTCTTGCTGGCTATTCTTTGGACTTCTGCAATGTTTTTTCTTGAACTGTTGGATCTTCAGTCTTGGGTTGACTATCTGTCGTGCTAAAACTAGGATTCAAATATTAGGCAGCAAATCACTGAGTTCTGGGGAAGGGGTTAATTGGCAAAAACCAAAACTAACCTCATTGGGAAGAGTCAAGTGCATCAAGTTTGTATTTTGTGTGTTTTGTTTTGATTTTCTAGAAGTAGTAGTACTTTATTGGGTATAATCGTGTAATCATTTTAGTCAACGTGTGTGCAGAGAGAAAATCCTACTTCTGTTTCACAGCACTTTTAAAAAAATTTTATTTTAGATAATGTAGTTGTAGCCTTCTCCAAGTAAGCATATTATAAGTTAGTTTATATGGAAGGGAACTATTTAATCAGAGGTGAAGTTGTAACTTAGAGGACTACTTTTGATATAAAATTTATGCTTCCTGTATGACACGTAATTTTTACCTAGCCAGCAAATCCTTGCCATTGAGGGACTGATGGTGTGATCATCTTGATTTATATATTATTAATCTTACAAAATGTTCCCTACCTTGTCAGTGATAAGCAGTAGTTGGGGTTTTTTTCTAATTCCCTAGTTACTTTTGGTTGTGTACTGGAGGGCAGGGTTTTGATATTATTGCATGTACTGTATTCTTTTTCTACTCAAAATCAGTATTTGAATACAAATATGGGACCAGGTTTTCTAATTTTCTAGTTATGCTGTCTTGGGTTTGAAAGAGCTGGTCTCTAAATCAATATGTAATGTAGGCTTTTTGTTTGTATGTTTGTTTTAATGTTGTTTTCAAGTGTGAAATGATTTTTTTTTTTTAAGGTGAAGATCTTCCTTTCAGTGACCACAAGTGAAATAGTAAGGTGAAGAATTTATACACTTGTACCTACCCTATTCCTACAAACTGTTTTTCTTTGGCTTTGAGTCTTCACTATAAATTGGTCCTATGACTTCAGGAGTTGTTTTCAGAGTGATTCCATTGAAGTGTTTGGGTTGTGAAGATAAAACTTACTTCAAGGCAACTGTTCAGGAAGTTCTTTAGCTGACAAAACACGACCTGCAATATTACAGGACCATTTTTGTTAGAATTGTGCTGACAGCTCAGTCTGTGTGTGCATGTGTTGCTGTGTTTCATTCTATTCAGTTGTTTCTAGTTGTACAGTAAAACTAAGTAGCTCCATTTCTTCTGCCATGGTGTGAGTGTCATCCATGAATGTTAGGAACCCTGTGGAAGTTGTGTTGTCTCTGGGTATTTTGTCAGCTTGCAGATATGAAATTAGTTGATTATGTTACACTCAAGTTCCCAACAGGCTGTTGGCTTCATTTTGTTAAGCCTTTTTCCTGATTTAGTGATGAGCTAAAAGGTCAAAAAATTGCAGAGGCTTCTCACCTCTGGCCACTAGAAGTCTCCGTGGAACAAAAATAAGATGCATATAGCAGGAAGTAACATCAGGGCAGCTTGCCTTGTTTGCTGTTGCAAATGTCATTGTGAGACTTAGTTTTCTGGTGGTGCTTAAATCTGGTTACCTTGGAGGGCAGTAACTCATTAGGCACATGCAGGACACGCAGGCAGTATCTAAACCTGATGAAACTGGGCCAAAATACGGTGCCTTAGTGGCCTGCCAGAGCTGAACTGCATGGAGCCCAAGAGTTTGTGTTCATGTGCATCAACTTCTGAAGTGGTGCATGAGGTTTACCATTCATGCCAGCCAGGTAGTGAGCAATTGACCTGTTCATGCAAATAACAACCACCAAGATGATGCTTTAACTTCAAGGCCTTGCACATAATGGGCAAAGAGTTCCTCATGCGTGGATCCCAGAATATGTGATGCAACCCAGACCACTAAGGTGCATCGTGCAGAATGTTCCTCCATCTTCACACAAGTGTGCATGGCTTCCCAGTGGAACTTTACATTAGTTGTTTGAAAGAGTTTATTATCTTCTATTGAATAGGCAAGAAATTGTGCACTACACCTCTAGTTCCTAGAACTGCACAGTATTTCAACTTGACCTGTACACGTGTACAGGTTGTGTTATCATCCAGTGTTATCACATTGTTTGGTGTTGTTCTTTTTACCAGCTATGTAATCAATAAAAAGGATTTTTCTGTTGCCCTTTAGGTGTCTTCTGTGAAAGATTCTCCTCTTCCCCTCAGTCTTTATAAACATGGTAAGATATTTCAGCAGAAAGGGAAAGATTTTTTTTCTTCCTTATTCAACATCAAAAATGAATGAATGGTCTTAAATTTGACAGAGTTGTATGTTCAGACACATAACTGAGAAATGGCAAATTGATTAATTTAATGAAATTGTGTAGCTGTTTAAGTGACTGTTTCCTTAAGTGCCATGTTAAAAATGAGCAATATGCGGTACAAGAAATTTGAATCACAAATGTAAGTGATGTTATCTTCAGAAAGATTGATGTAAAGAAAAAATAAATTGTTTATTACTTTGCAGATTGCTCTGGTTCTTCTTTTTGTTTTTCTCCATAACAGATGAAAATATCTGCAGATGTCATCAGAACAAGCCAGTGGTAGAGCTTGTATTTTTGTCTGATAATGAGGTCTGAAAGAATCTCTATAAAGGAACATACATGTAAATTTGGCTTTGAAGCGTGAAGATATGAACTACAGACATGTTGCATGCACATGATGCTGACTGGGTAAACTTGTTATTGGTGTCCTTAGTTTCTTGGGAGAAGGGAAGAGGAAGACAAAATTTGCATGAGTGTTCACAGGAATTTTCTGAGTTCACACACTTTCTGGGAAACACATTTGTATGATATCTCCTGACAACCCAAAAGCTTCTTTAGGAGGCTTGGTACTGATGTTCTGCCACAGTCTTTTGTAGTCAAATAATTTCAGCTGTTTTGGAAATTTAAGCAAGTACTCAATTAATTTGGAAATCAAGTCTAATATCTGTCTTCCAGATATGAATTTTGCATTTTGGAATTGCTTGATTCCCTTAAAGAGATTTGAATACCTCAGCTACTTCAGATATGTAACTTAATAGCTAAATGTAAGGGAGGAAGAAAGAAGAGTTAGGATATGACTGTAATTGCATATCCAAGCATATCTTTCATAGCAGAGGTGAATAGTGCACAGTTCTTGTCCTCTGGCTCTGCTGCAGAATGGCAAGCTGTTACGGGAGTAGATACTGGCACAGCTGGAAATCTGTTCAAAGGGGTTGCAAAACAGGATAGAGATCAGCAGTTGAGGCAGAACATGACTATGGCCTAAGGACCTCCCGTCCTGTATACTGAAAATTCTAAGTCAGAGAAATAAACAGAAAATTCTGGGAAGAGAGTGCATGGGGAGCAATGTCCTTACTTGGATACTTGGCATGTTTAGCTTGAGTAGGCTGTGTTGCCCTAAGCTGCTGCTGAGGCCTGTAAAGAACAGCTGAGACTCCCATTTGCTCCTTAGGACTAAGCTTGAAGCATCTGCTCTCAGTGGGATTGCAATAAGAATGTGAGTGTGGCTGATGTATGTTAAAAACCTGCTTCCTGAGAAATGCATAACGCAGGATAAACACAGCTGGCCTACTCTGAACTGAGACCAAATACCTGTAGAGTCTCACTGTGCTCTGGGTGTGTCAGAGATGCAGAGAACACACTGAATCTGCTGGTATTATGAGGTATCAGGTGTTCCTTCTCTGGGATTTTCAGAAGTGCTAAATATAGCTTCCTTATCTGCAGCTCCTTGACCTCAACAGAAAGCAGAACCCATGTAGTGCTGAAGCTTTAAGAATTCCCACACATGAAGTATGTTCCCTCAGATAATGCAGAGGAAGGGTGTGCTCTGCCTTGGAAACTTCCCCCCTGGAAAAGAAGGTAAAAGGTTCAGTCAGAAGTTAGCAGAGTGGTATTTTCACCATGATGATCTGCTCTAGAAGCCGCATTAGTATACAGTTCAAGGATGCCCGCCTGTAGTACCAGCTTTTCAGAGCATGAGACTAGAAAGCAAAGCTCAGGACTATATACTGAATGTCATTTTAAAAACCACAGTTATTAAAAAAATACATTTCCAGTAATTAAAACATTCAATGCTAGAATATGCCTGGTAAATTAAGATGACCTTGGCTAACTAAGATTCCCCCAGTCTTGAGCAGCTGCATCCTGCCTTTGTGTCTCAAATGCAATGTATCTTTGGTGTGTGCAAACCAGTGAGGTTTTGCAGTGAGTTGCTCCTACGATGTCAGGTTTGAGCTGATGAATGGAATTGATGATGTCTTTAGGCCCTGAGATTGGTGATCAAACTGTGGAATAAGCTATTTGCCTGTTTTAAGAAATGCAGGTGGTGTTTTTCTGGTTTTTAAATCCTGGAACTCTCCCTTTGGAACATAAGGTATGGGTTTCCTACTTTGTCACTTCTAAAGGAGGCTGGCAAGTGTGTGGCTGCAGTGTTCCCTGGTGTTGCCTACTTGAAACACCGCTCATATTTGAGTTTTCCTTTCTGTTCTTGTCCTGTATGCACATAAAGGCGTTTACCTTCATCCAAAGGTGTTACAAAGAAGTCTTGAGTTAGTGTTTTAAGGGTGAATAAGTACAGAACCATGCAAGAGCAACATCCTACTTAGGCAGAGCCTGTATTTGGGCTTACAAGCCCTATGGACGTGGCACCAGGGTTGGATTCAATCTACCTTTGCTGCTCTTGGAAACCTTTATTCAAAGTGAGGTTATTTTGAGTCTAGGGAGAGCTCATCCCAGTTTGAAAAGCAGTTGTAGCCTCTTAGGGTGTTTTGTTCCCTTCCTTGCGGCTAGGAGCAAACAAAAGTGGTGGCTTTCCTCATGTGCCCTTTGCTCTGAGAATTGTGTAGTATGATTGCTGTGACTTCCACGTGACCGTAACCCGTTGTAGAACTAAAGGTGAGAAATTAAGTGTCTTTATTTCCCTTTGAGAGAGTTCTGAATGCTTCCACTGCGCTTTGAAACCTTTACTATTGCTCCCATTTCCTGTTCTCCACCCTATGTAGTATCAGATGCAGCCACTTTTCCTTTTGGAGCTGGGAGAGCTGGGTGGAACTCATGGGCTGTGAACACCACTCCCAAGGGCGGGTGATCAGGGGCACAGTTCAGTCCTCTTGACTTGGGACATGCCAAGTTTCTTTTTAACTGTGATAATAAAAGCACTGCCTTCAGGCACTTACCTAGAATAAAATCACTCTTAAATTGATCCATTTACACACCTTACTGCAAAGGAAAAAGGAAAACATCCTGCTTATTTCTGTATGATAGTTTGTCATTACCATTGCGTTAATCACATAGAGGATTGGAAGTGAAGGCAACCTGGCACTTGTATTTTATTTTGAAGGTGTGAACAATCCCACATCATTTCTCATTAGCAAATGATGGATATTAACTTGCCCTGAAGAAATGTAAGGAGACCTTAGAGTGTTTACTGCAATTACTGTCTGCCAAATAAAGGGGGAGAAAATCTAGTTTTACAGGTTTCGGGGATGTCTTTATGATAGGTGAGTGAACAGACGAAGGATGTAATTGTTGGAAGCCAACACTTGGGCTACGGCAGCTTGAGAAGCAGGATGGCAGAGGTTTGTTATTATAGTAGTGTGTGTTAATGCAGCTTGAGCTGCACCATGAGGTCTGGGAACCTGTGCTGTTCTTTGTCACAGAGGTCTCTTGAAACAACGGGCACTTTCACTGGGGAATAGTGAAATACAGAACAAGGCTTATCTAACTTAAGTGCCTCTCCATTGGATTTGCCTCCTCAGCCTTATTTTCTTGGTATTGCTTTCACATAACCTGTATCTACTAAGGCAAAGAAATCGGATTCTACATCTGAGATACTCCCCAGTCAGTCCGGGTGACCTGTGTTGGTCTGGAAGGCTTTGGACTGGCTCAGCTTGAGGTATCTGCATCCCATCAGGGGCCGTGTAGAGCTGGCACAGTCGGGCTGGTGCCGGCTGCTCTGGAGGCTGCATCGGCCCCACTCTCGCACCTAAGACAGCGTTGCTGTCCCGGTGTCCCCGCGGACAGCCCGGCACCCCCCGCCCTCTCCTCACGGGCTGCCCTGGGCGGAGCGCGGAGCCGGGCCCCTCCCTCTGGGCCCGGGGCGGGCAGGGCCCCGCGGCTCCTCCGCCCGGCCCGGCCCGGCCGCCCCCTCAGCCTCCGCCCGGCCCGACCCTGCGCGCTCAGGGAGCCCGGCGGACGCGGTAAGTGGCCGCTGCCCCCTCAGCCGGCGGCTCCTCCGCAGATTCCCCTCTCCTTGTTTCTTTGGGTCCGTCCCTCACGCTGAGCCGCCCTCACGGCGCTCCCGCTCGGTGTCCCGACTGTGCCGCGGTTCAGGGGCTGAGGTGTCGCGGCTGTGCAGCCCCTCGGGCCGGGCAGCTCCGGGGCCGGTGGCGAGTCCCTCCCGCGGGGCTGGACGGAATGTGGGGGGTGCGGACCCTGGGCCGCTTCACGGTGTCTGCACTGGCTCTGTGTGTGCCAGCAGCCGCCAGCCGGGGGGAAAGGTAGCTCCCCGCAGCACGCCCGTCGTGAGCAGCTGTCCTTTATCCCCGAGCAGGTCCCACAGGGGCCGGGGAATGCAGCAGTTCCACAAGCGCCCCTGTTGTGTTACGCGCCGCTCGGTCTGGCGTGTTCCTATCCAAGGCCATCGGGGACGGCTGGTCCGGGGTTCAGGCTCAGCTCGCTGATACCGCTCAGCGAATGCTCTGCAACTTCCATCGTGTATCCACAGGTTTCTTCCTGCCTTGTCCCTCAAACACTTTTACTTGGGTTTCTTCACACCTGTTCCTCTGGCCAGTGAGCCGGGGGTCCTGGAGCAGCACAGCACGGTGGAGGGGACTGGTTTGGCCTGGCCTGCATCCTTGTAGAGAGAGGACAGTCAAGAAGGAAGATGTGAGTCAAAGTGTGAAAATGTGCAGCAATTGCTCCTGCTTTGGCTGATCAGTCACCAGCTGCAAAAGGATCAAAATCACAGTGCTCACCTGCTTAATGCCTGAGGGAAAAGCTCAACTCTGACCCTTTTCTGAAACAACAGACTTTCCTGTGCCTTTCAGTTGCTTGTGCAAGAACATAGATTGCAGAGGCGAGATCTCCCTTGACTTTGAGGCAGTGATGTGAGTTATGTGCTGCAGTAATCCTTGAAGGCACCTCAGGGACGGGCAGCAGGGTTCTGCCCATGCCATGCCAGCGTGCCAGGCATTGCGGGCTTCCCCTGCACCCTGAGTGTCCAGGCTGCTTTCCCACCCAGCTCATCGCCCAGGCACGCCAGGCTTTGGGATTCCTGGCCTCGGCTGGGAGCTGGGGAGCTGGAATTAGCTGCAGAGCCACTGCGGCTGGTACATGTGCTTGAAGTGGAGGCTTGGAAATACAGCCTTGGGTCATTTGCCACAAATGTAATTACTGCAGGGTGAATTTGGGAAGTCAGAAAGGGAGCCCTTGAGAGTTAGTGGCAGGAGCAGTGATCCTATAATGGGGCTGAATTGCTCAGATGCTGGGTGTGTTTTGTGTTTTTTATAGACACACAGGTATAATAGGAATAGCACAGTAATAACTGCCTCCATTTCCTGGCAGAAAAATTTTTAGGCTACTGTTGTTTTCTGACAGGAAAATGTTTCAGTGAAAATAAGTGTTTGCTGAAATTAGTAGAACTTTTAACTGTGCTACACTTATTTGAAAGCAGAGGGTAAACCCCAATTGGGTTGTTTGGGTTTTTTTGCTGTTGGAATTGCTTAGTCTTTTGTGGGAGAAAAGAAAAGAGAAAGGTGAAAATAGCAATGAAAGTGAAAGAAGAAAGTACTTTAATGCTTTTAAAAATCTGTTTAGTTTTAGCATAAAACACCAAAACTAGAAGACAATATGACTAGTTTGTTTAGTGGGTTTGGGTTTTTTGGTTTGTTTATTTGTTTTTTTCCAGCGCGTTAATTTAAAACAGTCTGGTGTTGATTCTAAATTGGGTTTGGTCATTTTTCAGTTATTATAAAATGGTTTATACAGGAAGTTCTTACTTTGGTCTGTTCTAATGGGTTTGGGATTTTGGTTTAGTGTAACTAATGTTTTGTAATATAAAATCATGCCACAGAGAATGCTTCTGAGTTTGGCAAAGGGTTTAGTGATTCATCTCATGTCAGGTGTACATGAGAAAGTCAGATTATTCAACTCTTACCTCAGTCACTTGAAACTGGTTTCCTTAGGACAGAAGATACCCTAAGGAAAAAAAATGTAAGGCTGTTGGGCAAGGGAAGTGCTCCAACAGTTTTGTTCTCACCTCTGTTTTCTGTATTCTGCTCTCATTCACTGGTGGGTGGACATTTATCATGGGTTTGACATGTATAAACCAGTCACTGATTGTGACATAATTTGGTGATGATGGGTTAATAACTTACCTGTGCAGGGAAAACTTCATTAGAGGAGAGAAATAGAACTTACTTTTTTCTTGTCCTCTTGAGAGGGATTCTGTCACTCTCTACAGAAGAGTGGGATTCTGTAGATAGATGTCCTTTACACATGGCACAAGCTGCACTAAGAAGGCCCTTGTGTACTGCAATAAGAATGTCTTTATCCAGGGATTGTACCAATATAAAGTATGTGTGTTTAGATATATGCCTTTGATCACAGTGGGAAACTGTGATTTTTTAGGGTAAATATGATCCTATTTTATGGTAGAGCAGAGTTTAGGAATGTGAAGAGATGAGGCAGGACATGATTCTAGTGCCTGAAACTGCCATCTCAGAGCCTCTATTCTGTTTCTGGGTTTGCTACAGCTTTGTTACATGTCTGTATTAAAGTCCTTCACGTGATAAGCAATACTTTGCTGCCTTGTGGCATTTGGCCTGTGTTAAGGAGAGTTGGATACAGCAATAAAAGGTGAAGTATTATGTTCTTATACTGAACTTATACTATACTGTGGAGTATCATTATAGAAACACGGTAATAGAAATGCTGAGTAGAAGCTGGCCTTCGTGTGAAAATGCTCACTGTGAGGAATCCCAGAGCAAAGAAATGAGGAGAGGAGAGATGGCCCCAATGTGGGATGGTTGAGGAACAGACATGGCATGTTCTGTGAAAGGACACAGAAGCTCATCTCCTCTACTGAGCTTGCCTTGGAGCAATTAAGCTCTGGTCTGATTTAAAACTCAGTGAAGCAGATGCCTTCATCTCTCTGGGTTTAATGAATTCTTGTGCAGATCGTAAGTGATGGGAATGGCCCTGACTCACTGGATTGTGGTATTGTTTGGGCACATGCACTTGAAGAGTTAGTATAAGGTGTGTACCAGGCAAAAAAAAGTTGGTTGTTGCTCTTTCCTCAGCTCCTGAACAACTTTTTTGTCTGAGTCCAAGATGAATGTCCGTCCATCTCTAATTCTGCCTGCCTTCACTGGCCACCATAAGAAAGATCACCAGCTGACTAGAGAAAAAAATTAAGGCTCTCATTCTTACTTTGATGCTCTGTACCTGTAAACACTGTCCAACAAGAACCTCATAGCAAAAGAAATCTTTGGAAGTGAAATCCCCTTGGTTCCCTAAGGTGAGGGTATATTACCTGAGAAGGGTAACGTTCATGCTTGTGAGTGGCACTGTTATTTCAGATGAATTTTAAGTGAGTGAAGGTTATCTTTTGTTGCCTTACCCCCTTGTGCTGTGCCAATGACAATTGCTTTGGGTCACCAAGTGTATGATCTATTTTGGGCATTTGCTAAGTGACTGTTGGGTGAAAGCCAGTGAGAGGTATCTGTGGAAGGCAGGATAGGATAACATGAAGTGATAGACATGGGAAACGCCAGCACATCGGAGGTATGACTAGGGGTCTGAACACTGTGCAACAGTTTTGTCTTCAGCCTTCAAAAGCAAGGCTCTGGGCTTGAATGGGTTCTTTGTGGGAGGTTTAACTTACTGGTTTGACCTTTGCAGAAATGGGTGTAAGTTAAGAGATCAGGAGAAGGGATGAGAATTTCCTGGTTACTTTTGCATGAATTCTATGCACCTGCAGAATCAGCTGTGTTCTTTGGAGGATGCTGGGAAATGAGTGAACTTGTCAATCAAACATTAAGTGACTGTGTTCACAGAGGCATTTCGGGTGGGTTCCCCACTCTCAAAGCAGTCTTTTAAACTTGCTCTTCTGAATGGCAATTCTAGAAACATGGCATTCTTAAAACAATGATTTTTCAGGTGTGATTGCATTAATGTTGTTTATAACCATGTACCATGGATTCTCTGGAGGGAGTAGTCAGCTTGAGGGATTTACAGTCTTTGGGCAAGACTCAGCAGCATCTCTTCTCACCCAGGCATTTTCCTGTACTTGACTTTTGCATGTGGTCAGAATGTAATTTTGCAATTCAGGGTGAGCAAAAGGTTTGGGGTTTTCAGCAAGGCTTGGCTTTTGTCCTTTGTTTGCTTTTTTGAAGTCTCTGAAGGCTGAAGCTGAAAATTCAGAAAGTTCAGCTTTGAACAATAGCAAGCAATATTATATAAACTTAATAAGGAGCAAATAGCTCAGAGATGTCCTCATTCTTGTAAATATGACTAAAGCATTTATTGACTGTAGTTTCAAGCTCTGAGCAATAGTGGTCAGTGATCTTTCGGTGAGATTATGAAAGGTTGCTTCAAGAATACAGTCATTTGCTTACAAAGTAAAATTTGAGTTGCTTATTTTCATTGAGAAGCAAAATAGACTTTTTTGTCCAAGGTGTGAAGATGGTTTTGGAAAGGAAATTATTGAGCAACAGAGTTAATAGAACAGTTCATCTGGCTTCACCTTGAAAAACTGTGAAAATACAGACAAAGCCAGGATAGAAAGTGGGAAAAAAAATAACACACATTGCAGTGCATCATACTCACCAATGCAAGTGTTGGTTTCTACAGTGTATTTTAATAGCGTGGTGGTTACCCAGGGCTTCAGTGTCACAACCTGTGTGGTTTCTCTCATTTGCCTTGGGTAGCTGGATGAGAGAGATCATTGCTAAAGCACTGTTACACAGGAGGGCAAGGGAGGCACATCCGTTACACAGCTTTGAAACCGGGGTTTGAGCAGTTTTGTTAACAGGAATGCAGCAGCTCAGAGCCTTTGAGCCATCCCATGTGCAGTGCAGACCTCCAGCAGTGCTGCTCTCGAGAGCATGTGAGGGAGGCCTTGCACCTCCCTCTCCTCTACCGAGGCACTTTCAGGTGTGTCATGAAATGGTCACTTCTGGCATGTGGCAGAAACAGGAGTGTTTGGGTCATGTGCCAGGTGTCAGCCATGTCACAGCACAGCACACCTGTCACCACGGAGGGGTGCAGATACTCACCCCAGAGGTGTGCAGGTGCACACCCTTCAGACAGCACAGGTTGCAGTTTTGTTGTATGGCTGAAATACTCCTCAACGTCTGACTCCTTCATTGTGGTCAAGTTGTGGCTGTAAGCATTGATGTAGTAGTCCTTCTGCTTGGCATAAAGCAATCAAAGAATTTTTCTCCTAATGTGTAGGTTTTGCTAACATCAACTAAAAATATATTTATGTAGAAGCACTAGGAGACTTTCTGTTCCTCTGAAGTAATAGAAGGATAATATTTGGAAAGGAATTGATACTCAACATGCCACTCATGTATTAGAAGCCAGTGGTTTGTAAAAAGGTCTGTTTTCTGAGGTGAGTGAATGACGACAGCTTGTATTGAGGAATAGATTTTTACAATGTATTTTCTGCTTACAATACCTGCTTTTGTTGGAGAAAAATCTTCAATTTGTTTGCATTTCAGTTTGACAGGAATGCAGCAATTGCTGTTTGGTACTTTAGTCCTGTTTTATTGGTCTGCTGATCTATCAAAACAGCTGAATCTTCTTGCTATACTGAAGTGAACTTACTTCTAAAGGATCAAACTAGAGCTTTGTTTGCTTGTGAAATATGCTTCACAATATGCACCAGTCAGATGCCAATGACTGCAGTTAAAAAATATGCAGGAGCTGTATAGATACAAAACTTGGAAGTCCCCAGTGCATCTGAAGCAAGCAGCATCTGGGATTCATAAAGCAAAGCACATTACATTGACAAGCACAGATATGCTGTTAAATGTAGAGATGTGTGAGAATAACTAAATGTCTCAATGTAGTTAAATTTTATTGTGGTGCTAGAAGCCTTACAGTTATTTTACATGTTCTGATCTAAACAGTGGGTATTTGGGCCATTGGGCATAGTGCCAGTGTTCATCTCCAGAGGGAACAACAAATAGGTTATGACCTGACAGGGAGATTTATTCTCTTCAAATCTATTCTGTTACCATAACATACATTGCTGTGGAGCTGTGTCCCAAGCAATAATGTGATAGCTCCTCTTCTCCTCATCCGGAAGCAGCCCAGCATAATGCACAGATGCTCCAGTGCACCAGTGTGAGGCTTGTATTTTCAGAGCTCACAGAGCTTACCAGCTTAAAAGATTGTGTTCAGGAAACAAACTGCACAGTTACACAGAATAATACCTGCAATAGATGCTGCTGGTGTTCTTGTCATTTGAAACATCTACTATGCATGATGGAAGATATGCTGAAGGCTCTGGAGATGCAATCACAGCACTTTTTTCCAGCAGCAGTTCACATGTTTGTGTGCTGTCCTGCCTGTGTGCTTCAGGAGCCCTGCCTGACCTGAGAAAAAGGAAGCTCTGCCTCCTGGTCTCCCTGGCTCAGGATCTGTCAGCTAGCACTTTATTAAGGGAGTCTGTAATGCTAATTCTGATGCTGGCTCTCTTTAGTGTAGTGTAGAGGCTTTATTGTCCAGAACTTTGTCAAATTAATAATTAATTTTCCTTTCATCATGTTTGTATTTCATGGTGTGTTCTTGTGCTTCTAATGAGGTATGTGTTTGGGTACATCAGTGGGGGCCAAGAATCTCCTTCCCTTAAAGATGCTCATCTCTTCCCAGATTTGAGCCCTCACTGTTTGGCTGAGACTGCTGTATTAGTTATTCTGATTGATCAGTGGTAACTTTGGCCGTGAATGAGCTGCAGTGCATCCAAAGGGCCTATACCACAAATGTGTGTTACTGAGACTTATCCTCTTGGAAGATGTAATCAATGTCATTCTTCATTAATATTCTAGTTGCATCATCCTTGAGCATCAATGAAAGACCAAGTATGGCTTTCTTCAAGCAACAGAAGGTGGAGGACGTTTATGAAATTGGGGAAGAGCTAGGAAGGTAAGGTTGTACTGATGACACCACATGATTCTAAAAGCTGACACATGGGGATATTTGCTGCTTCTTTCTGCATAATAGCCTGGATCAGTTACAATATACAACACATACCTTGACAAAGACTGCATTTTGCATGGGATTTTTTGTAGATTTTTGTTTTTTTTTTCTTTAGATTAAATGTGCTAACTATTTTTCCTGTTTCTTTTCTTGCAACTAGGACAACAAAAGGTATGTTTGCATTGTCTTCTGTAGATAGGTGTCACCTGTGTCCGTGCTTTAGGCTTGAGTTCACGTGCCCGTTCTGGGAGCCAGCTGGGAACCAGGAACCTGTGGTGCTGTCACCACAGACACAGCACTTTCACTTAGCCTGTTGCTTTGAGCAGCACTCCCCAGCACTGTTGTTTTCAGCTGGCTCCAAGCACTGACATCACATGTTCATATGTCCCTGCGAAAACAAGGTGCATGTATTCCTGAAAGGCTTTACCTCCCAAATCTTCAGCTGGACTGGTTAATGCTTGTATATAGTTTTTAATGTATAAAGGCTTATCCACAGGTATTAATTGTAGGTGTAATTACCAGCTGTTACCATGCTTAACCATGAGCACCTGCTTAAACATGGCTGGGTTTGTGAACTGGATACCCCAGAGCTCCCCCAGTCACCGGGCAACATACAGTGCTCTGGGTGAGGATTGCTGGTTTCCATTCAGTGTACAGCCCTCTAATGTTTCTCTTTTTAGTATACAAATAGCTAAATTAGAGCTATACACAGATTGACTTCTTTCCCAATGTCTGGCAGTTGGTTTTGATAAATGACTGTGTATGTGCCATCACTGTTCTTTAAGGGCCAGTAACTGAGTTCCATTAAAACACTTCAGAAGCTGCGTCCCTGCTGAATCTTATTTTTTCTTACTCTTAGCTATTTTATCTTTAGAGTTATTGAGAAGACTTCTTTTAAAGGGAGAAGGGTTGAGGTTTGTTTGTTTGTTAATTTGTTTTCCATTCCCTCTCCGGAAGACCATAACTATTAAATTTCCTATAACTGTTTACTTTTAAGTATTGTCTAGTACTGAGGTATCAGTCTGACAGTGGAAACCTGACAACAGCGAGCAGTAAAGAAATTCAGTGTGTGTATGCAGGGTGTAAAAGGTGTGGGGTTTAACCTAGGAGGCCCTAGGTGAAACAGTCAAACTACTAAAATGAGAAACTGGAGACTGAGTATTTCATTTTTACTTTGGTTTCTGAATTGGTTTTGGGAGTCTTTTGAAATGATGAGCATCATTCTCCAAGCTGATGGATATTGGGGATTTTGAATGGAGAAGTGTAGTTGAAACAGTCTGGCAAAGGCTGGCCACTGGTGCTTGAATCAGCCTGAGAGGTTGGTCAAAGTTTGTGTGGTCACAGCAGCCCTCCTCATCTTCTGGCTGCATGTAGAATGTCACACTGTCTTTGTCAGTGTATTTTCACTTTCAAGTTTGGTATGTAAAATGAGCAGTGTCAACTGGGTCATCATGGCTCTTTATCTCTGAGCAGTAAGGGCCTGTGACTGATAAGAGCCAGTGACAAATGGTATCTTGCTTTGCTAGAGGGAAGTTAACACGCTGGACAGATTGTAGTGACTGATCTTTTCCAGTGCTGACTGATGCCTTTAGAACCTGTAGATGCCTTTTTTCAGTTCACTGTTTGCAACAAGCTGATAGTTACTGACTGGTAGAGGTAGGTTAAAGGATTCATGTATTACCTTTGTGGCAGCAGAAATCACCAAACAAAGGTTTTCAAACAACGCCGGTGAAGAATCTGTCCTGTTCTTGTCCTTCTCACTGAGTTTGTCACTTCTTGAGAACAAAACTGGTTGTTAACATAGGCCTAGTGCTTGTTCTAGCTGGGATTCAGCCATGAGATGAAATAGAGCATCTTGCTGATAGAGCCAGCACCTGCTTATCTGAGAGTCTTTGCACAGCACCCAGGATAGGACGCTTCCACCACAGCCTGCAGAGGCTGAACTCTGGTCTGGTGATGAAAGGAGGCACTTCCTGGCATTGTGCAGCACTGAGGGTGACCACAGCAAAGCTCCTCAGCTCCAGCCATGTCAAACCTTGCAAACAGGGTACTGCCCAGGCAGACCATCACCGGGTTCCCTGCAGAGCCAGAAGCAGCTCAGACAGTGCTGTCTATGCAGTTGTCTCATGTGCCAAGCTGGAGTATGAGAGAAGGTGTTTTGCAGAGAGGGGAGCAGGTTTTCCATGGCTGCAGCTGTGTGCTCTGACCAGCTGCTCAGCTCCAACATTCCCTCAGTCTTTCAAATATTAATCTTGTACCAAGCTCTGTTGCTCAACTTCTCCAAAGGGTACATACAGGGAACAATCTGTCAGGCATGTGGCATTAGAGACAGCTTGCTGATGGCCTTGTTCATTATAGCAGCTCTGTTTGGGAAGCTTGGTGTGGCCTATGCTGAATGTGTGCAACACTTCAGATACACATATAATACTGTGTTACTTCCCTCAAGATAGTGTCAGTCACTTTCAGGTTTGTGGGGGCTGAGGTTCTCTAGCCATAGCTGAAAGGAAGCTTAAAAAGAGGATTCTCAAAAGTGAATTTAGCAAATTTCAACATTATAAAGAAATAACATAGCTTTAACAGTTTAGGATGTTTTGAGGAGGATCCTGGCCTAAGCCATTTGCAGGGATGTTACTGGCATGCCAAATCAGTGGAAATACTCCTTGAAAAATGTGAAGAAGTGAAGACTAACTTGTCTTCTTGGGAATATGCAGCACGTCAAGTAACTGCTGGTTCCTGTGGCAAGGGAGGCGACAGCTGGAGAGAATGGAAAGTCTTAAATCAAGGGCAAAGTAGGCCCAGAGAAAGAACTGCCCTGGCTGAGCTAGGGATACAGTTTCCAGGAAAGTGGAATCAATAAAGCTCACTGGAAAGCCTGTAACACAATGTTTCAGTTTTTGTGTTTTGGATGGGTAGTTGTCAGTGAACAAAAAGTGTTGGACAAATGTGCAGGAGCCCTTTCCAGCTGTACTAGCAAACACTGATGGTGGTGGTAGGTGCTGCAATTTGAGATGTGCAGTGTGATTTATAAAAGGATGTACCATAGAGTCATTAATCTGTTACCTAAATGTGGTGCCAGCCAGGCTATGAGTGCTGTTGACATTTGTGCCTTCTGGGCAGTGTCACTGTTACGTGTCAAGTTGGATGTCATGATTTGACTCTGGCCCAAATGCCAGGCACCATGAGAGCTGCTTGCTCACCGTCCCCTGTCACAGCTGGAGGGAGGAGGGAAAAGGAAACAAAAATTAACGCATGTTTATGACTGAGATAAGGACCGGGAGAAACACTTCAAGGGCAAAACAGGCTCATCTTAAGTTGCAAAAGTGAATTTATTACTAACACANCCCATGGGCTGCAGGGGCACAGCTGCTTCACTTTGGGCTTCACCACAGCCTGCAGAGGAATCTCAGCTCTGGCACCTGGAGCACCTCCTGTCCCTCCTTCTCCACTGACCTTGGTGTCACCATGTTGTTTTCCCTCACATATTCTCACCTCCTCCTCCACTCTAACCAGAAGTGAAAACCCATTACTTTGTTTTAATTTCCTTATTAAATCTATCATCACAGAGGCATTATGAAACTCTCTCATTGGCCTAGTTCTGGCCAGCAGCATGTCCATCTCCAGAGCCATCGGCCACTGGCTCTCCTGGACATGGTGGAAGCTTCCAGCACTTTCTCACAGGAGCCACCTTTGTGGCTCCCCTGCTACCAGAAACTGGGCCAGGGCAAACCAACACATTGGGGCTGAGTGTAGGAAGTGTCATGGAGGTTTTCCTGAAGTGTTTTGTGACAGTGCCCATTGAGAAAGTGCGTTCCTGCAGGGTGCTGTGGGCCTGGCACAGATGTCCTGGGACAGTGTCCTGCTCCTGCAGCTCAGCTCTGCAATGTCCAAGGACTCACACCTAACAGAGAAAAAGAGACAAACCTTGGAGTGGTATTTCTGGGCATGGAAGTCTCCCCTTTTCCTTCATTGTTGTCCTTTCACTGTAGGAAAGGGGCCCTGCCTTCCCCCACAGTGTGGGCCAGCCTTACCACCTGCCACTCCAGTTTCTTACCTGTCTCCAGTTTCGTACTGGGAGCTATGCTCATCTCTCATCTTCTGGGCCAGTCAATGCAGAAAATAATCACTGTGATTTCTGTTGATTAGTTTGGGCATAATTGAGCCTCCAGTTCCTCAGCCTCTGCTGACCCGGGCTGTGGTTTCATGGTTCAAGCCAAGCTCCATCTTTCATCAGTGGCTTTTTATGCCTCCTGTAGTTCCCCATCTCCAGCTACAAGTTCCTGCTTCCTCTGTGCTTGTGTGTGGAGGATCAAGTCTGCTCTCTGAGACAGGAGAAACCCTATTTTCTGGATGAATCTTTAAAGGACAGCAAATGCAGCATTTCACCAGTGATAATAGGACCTTGGAGCCTGGCACAAGTCACTGTTTTGACAGTGTAACTATTAAGTATTTATTTAAGTAGTGAAAACAAAAAGCAGAGATAACCCCAGTATTCTTTGTAGGGCAGGAACTTGAAAATCTACGATAAAAAAGTCATGGCACCCAGCTGGTTGGACTCTCCCTGCTAAACAGAGGGGTGTGATTGCAGCTGGGAAATTTACCCTTAACTCACATCACACAGTATCTTCATACCAGAATAGTTTTCCTAACTGTAGAAATTGCTCAGTACTGTTATTTCTCAGACATGAACTTTAACTCTGCTCTTAGATTAGTTTGCACTTTGAATTAGTTCTTTAAATTTTGAAGAATAACTTTAGATTATTTTATGTCACAACACACACAGAGCAGGTCTTTGTTTTTGATGCAAAGTGTTAATTTAATTCCTGAGGACTACCCAGAACTCCTGTTAATGTTTCTTGTTACAAATCTTCTAAGTCCTGTTTCATGTATGTGAATCTTCTGCTGAAACAGTTCTGGCATCGGTACTTGGTCACAATCACTGTGACTGTTATCAGCTGTCTTATGCAGTCACTGTTCCTGAGTTTTTTCTTTTTGGTCCTTCTACCAGGTTTCCCTATTAGTTTTCAATGCTACCATAACTATTTCCAGAATAGAATATTTGTTACAGAAAGTACAGAGAAAATGAAAGGTTTTGTTGTCTGTTTTTTCCCTAATAACAACGCTGCTCTACCTACAGTAACAGAGAAGCACTGGCCTTGGCCTTACTTTGTAACAAAGTTATACATTCCTTATCATCAGCATCCACCTTGATGATGGAAGTGATCTCAGTGTATCTCCTCAGTCCATGTCTGGCTTTGAGAGCATAATTAGAGATGAAAGACCTCTGTGGTAGTGCTCACAAAGCTCAAATTTTGTAATGTATTTCACCACTGAGTATTAAGTAGAATAATAATCCCAGGAAAAATACATTGAATATTAATCCCAATCTTTGTTTTACCATTTCTGTAAAAACAAAACTATTCTTTCCCTTTTGCACTGCAGTAGAAAGCAGATGGAAATTTCAACAGCTGAGAAAATATACTCTGTATAGTATTAACTCCATACTTTTAAAATGCAAAATATTACTTATGAGTAAAAATTCACATAAAATGAACATTGTGCAGCTCAAATTCTAACAATGATAAAGCACTGGACAAATTGTTAGCATCTGATGCAGAATAGAGCTCGCAGATACTTGTCTGATGGTCAAGCTTAATTTAACTCAGGTGACATCTATTAAGCCTTGTTAACACTCTACACCAGCAGCTTGAACCAGAGTGAAGACCTGTTGTAACAGCTGAGCAGTGAAATGGGAATTTCAGCAACCCTCTGCAGTTTTGGTCTTACAGATAATTTCCTAAAGTCTTGAATAAAATGCCAGAGTAGTTTCCATCTGTTTGATACATGGGGAAGGAGGAAAACCATTGAACTATTTGACCATAATACTGCTCCCCTCTTACAGTTCATGTGCTCCCAGGTCTATTACTCTCAGTCCATATTTGGTGGTTTTGGACCTTTGCACACCCAGGTGCAGTGTGCTAACCTTCCTCATGCCCATTACGTGTGCCCTGCTGTTGCTCCACATGGCGAGAGGAACAGCTTATCAAGTCAGCTATTCCTGCTGAGCATGAGTCAGCTGTGACCTTCCCTGGCTCTCTGCACTCTGCTCATTACCACGCTGAGCACTGATACTCAATCCAAATGCCAAGTCTGATAAGCAGGGAAGATTTTTCATCATGCCCATTTTATTCTTGAGCTTCAGATTACACAAGAAGCTTGCCAGGCTATCGGGAACTTGCCAGAACTGCTGGGCTCATGCTCTGTCACCGCTGACTCTGCTCCTCCAGTCTCAGGAGGAGCTGATAAGGGCCACATGGATGGTCACTGAGCGATTGGGAAGTTTCCAAAAACATTGAACAGTTTCAGGAGATGCTGGTGATGATTCAGTAGGTGGCACAATTTCTTGTGACTCACGGCTAAGGACCTCACAAGGTGTTTAAGGTATTAATTGTTTTACTTTACTGATGGCTTGTGATAATTCATAGCATTGTTCAGAAACATTTGATTTATCAAACTTTCTTTGCTCTCTACTTATTCCAGTAAACCAGATCCTTCTGTTAGAGTCCCTGTTTTTCTATTCTTCTGACTCTTTTCGGACACTGGACAGAGAGATCACCTTTGGGTCAGGGTGTGTTGGTTACCTCCGTGTGAGTTTAGACAGATATGGATGAAAGGTGCCAGACAGTGAGTTTGTCAAAGACAGGATATGTCCAAAGGTGCTCAGCACTTCCTTTCAGGAATATTGAAACCACAAAGTCACTGTGCTCTAGAGCACTACACAATCAGTAAAACTTGAGTTGTGAGTGAAAATGCCAGTGTGTTTTAAAGTTGCAGCTGATTTTTTTCTCTTTTTACTGCTTTTTAGTAGTCCAGCAAAATTCCTGTTAAATGCTGTATTTTAAAAAGTTTTGGATCATTCTGTTATAATCTGGCATCTTGTAGTTTAGGTTCTGTGTAGTTGCTTTAGGAGAGGTAGCCAGTTCCTCTGCATATTTTGTTTGGGGGGAAAAGAAAAGCAAACAGGTAAATCAAAACTCAATTTTATCTGAAGCTTAAACAGAAGTACAGTGACATTTGTGACAGTTTTATTTTTAAAACTCTTCAAGAAGTTACAAGAGGTGCCATCAGAATATTTAACAGAAGAAGGGTTTGGGGTTTTTTTTAGTTTTATTTCATAAAGCCTTATGGAAGCAGTGAGATACTTTCCCTTTGGTGACCTTGCCATAGAATTGCTGATTTGCTGTTTCAACTGTCCTACTCTAATTTCTTTATAAATGCGGTGCTATTTGACTCCCTATTTATTTACTGCTTAGGTTAAATTTTTGCTGTACCAAAATCCTGACTTAGTCTAAAACAGAAGTCTATAAAAAATAAAATGTACTGCAAATTATTGTCATTTACAGAAGGCTTTTACCTCTTTATAGATGTGACCACAGACTTCCTGCAAAAACCCTCCAGCAAAGTGCTTTTATGCATGTTTTGTGAACCTTTCATGGCCTTTGGTTGATCTGTGTTTCATAAATGAACTGAAAGCATAAAAATGGACTCTCAGTGTTGTTCCAAGTAGACTGCTGTCCTCTCGGCTGGGAAGAGCACACAGTGCAGTTACAAATAGCAGAAGTCATCTCTCAAGTGTAAGCAAAGAGGGAAGCGAGTATTTAGCTTAATAAACTGGTTGAGCAATTGCTCTAATCACTTGAAAAAAAAATAAGGCTGAAAAATATGTTTTCCTCAAATTCAGCAAGAAGTCTCCAGGGCTTTGCTTTGAAAGTTAGCAGAAAATACAACCATAAATGGATAAAATTATTAGTGTATTTTTCCAAAGAAAAAGAAATAGGACTGAAAAAGATGGAAAAGTAATGAGATGCAGACTTTCTAAACTTGAGATGACCAGTTAAAACCAATCCAAATTTAATAGTAGCAAAAAGGCATGATGAACAAAACTGTTGACATAATAACAATGAATGTAACTGAGAATTAATTATCCTCTTTGCTGAACTGAACATCCCAGCCTCAAATGCAGAGAAGCCCTGTGTTCAGGTTGGCTAAACACTATTATTGTGATTATGTTTATGTCTATTAACTCATGCATGTACACATGATGATTCCATGATATATTTTTAGTATTTTTAAACTATCATGCATTCACAGTACTGCCTGTGAATTTAAGCAGTTAAAAACTGGTTTAGGTGCTGTTTGGTTTTATTTTAGCTTCCTTTCAGGTCATGTATTCTCGTGCAGGAACATCTAGTGAATAAAATATGAATGATTGTAATTGCACTCCTAGTGATAGCTAGAGACATGAAATTAATTTGTATCCTTACCCCATATAATGTTATTTCATTTTCCAGTAGCATTACCTGTATTTTACAGACTTTGGGAAATTAGGTACAGAAGGACCAAGGTGTTATTTTTCATCAAGTGTGTAGGAACCTAATTACTGTTAAAGTCAGTGGGAGGCTGCCTAAAATCCCTTGCAAATCTGTTCCTAAGTAAATTGTCCTGGCTCATACAGGGAGTTGTGTCACCTCTTGACTGGCAGATTGCCAAAGCACTGTCCTTTGCCAGGTTCATTTGCTTTTCAAAGAACTTGTTGAAAACACGCTTCCGTGTGAAGTGTATCTGTCAACGTGTTCACATATATCATGTCTTTAATGGGAATTTCATGTTTTAACAACTACATCATCATCATCATCATATTTTTTAGAATTCTTTAATTAATTAAATTAAGTTGAATATGAACAGGGCATAAAAAAATAGACTGAACATGCTGAGAGGGAACATATGTTTGGTATTTGGGGAAGAAATGGGTTTCTCTTCTCAAATGACAGAATCAGCTTCCTTACTTCTCTGCACTCTGGCCTCAGAAAGCTTGACTGAAGTCAGGTAATCTGTACTGTCATCTCAGTACCTTGTTTACATATTTTCAGTGTTTTGAGAAGAGCTCCTGAGCCGTGCAGGGTTTGAAGAACATTGAAGGAAGACTGGAATAAAGCTGTACCTGTGCAAGCAGTTGCTTAAGGGGTCTCTTTATTCTAAAGCTCTGGAGCAGCAGCACTGCTGGGCACTGGGGCATTCCACGCTGGCAACTGCACTGCTCTTGCTCTCAGGTGACATTCTGCCCCAGGGCATTACCCTCCAGAACCTGTATTAGAGGAAAACTTTGACAAAGAGCAAGAAGTTGTCCTGTTATTTCAGTTTGTCCAGCTTCTCTCTTCCCACATCCTTTCCACATCCTGTCCTGAAGTGCACAATGATTAAATGAGCTGAACTTGTGCTCTTCTAAAGCATGCTTCTGAAAATAGACTCCAAAACCACCCAGGAATATTGTCTCTGTGTTCTTATTCAGTGACAAACCTCCTACATGATCATAGCAATGCAAATGATAGGTTGTCATCATCGCTGGGATAAATTCCATCATTACTGACGGACAGATTTGATGTTGTACCTAATTATATTATAACTGACAGGATGCAGCTGCTATTGTTCATACTCATGAACTATTTCCACAATTGAGCCTATGCTCAGTGTGTGACAAGGCTGTTGTACAGCTGTCCAAAATATTTCTGGAAGGGAACAAATGTAAGTTCTTGGGAAAAAAAATTAGAAATTAGGAATCGTAGTGTCCTTAAGTTTGGAAAAGACTTCAGAAATCAAAGTCAAAGCCACGTGCAGCCAGTTTCTCCAGCGGAATGCTGTGGGGGACAGTGTCAAAGGCTTTACTGAGGTCCAGGTAGGCTCCATCCAGAAGTGTCAGCCTCTGAGCTTACCCTGTGTGTGTTGTAAATACTTCTGTTCATGATCCAAGTCGTCTTCATTTCAGCGATGTACTAAACCCCATGAATTTTGGCAAGGTCTTTTGGCTGAAATTTGGATATCTGAGCTGTGAAATTTCGTTTCAAGTCTAAAATCAGGTACCAATGCCCCATATGAAATTATCTAAATGGCTTAATTTCTCTGTGCTGTCAGCTTAGGTGTCAGGGAGACATACTTTCCTTTCTTCCTCTTTTTTCCTAGCTTAGGTCAAAAGTTTTGGAAGCTGACACAGTTTAATTTTTATGATCTGAATGCAGATGCATGAGAAGGCACAAAACCACTCTTGTCTTGGTCCTGACCTTACAATCTCTGTAGCTGACAAGAAATCCAAATTGTCTGATAGTGATTGTAAAATGCCTGTGAGGCATCCTCTCGTTCCATAGCTGGATAGGCCTCCACGAGCTATTAATTAGTAATTGCATTGTAACTGTCTTAAATGTTGCAGGCTAAGAAATTGTGCATTTGTGTTCTTCCCTGTGGCTTGCAACCTCTTCTCCTCAGTCCCAAACTGTCCCAGTAAAGACTTGTCTGCAACAGCCTGTTTTTAAGGCAGATAGGAAATGGCATGAAGGCTGGGACAGGAGCAGCAACAGTGTGTGTTGGTGGCCACACATGCAGGGAGCAATATTAGATTACAAGGGAACTGTACTGTGATAGTTATAGTCTGGGACAATTATTTATGTCAAAGGAGAAGACAGGAATTCCTATGCTGTGTCATTATGACTTTTGTAAGCTGTTGCATAAACAGAAATGTACAAAATCCACAGTATCACTGGAATTTCTAAATGCAAAAAGTGACTGTGTTCGTTCCCATAATCAGCACTCATAAAAAAATCTTTTCTCCTGAACTTTGACAAAATTTGTCCCCAGAGAGAATTCAAGGAAACAAGCACAGGAACATTAATACCATGTTTCTTCAGAAAGTCTGGACCAAGCAAGATGCATGTCTTGCAAAATATGATCAAACAAACAAGAAAAATATGAAGCCCATGATGTTTTACACATGCAGCTCTCAGCAATACAAACCAAACTCTTTTAAGAGAATGCTTAAGGCAAGTGTGGGGATTTTGTAGTGGGAATTTCTCTAGGGTTTGCAGGTAATGATAAAAGCAGGTGAAATATGAATCAATTAAAGCATGTGACAAATGGCCACAGTCTCAATTCCATTTGTGAATGATTATTCCTAAAGGGATAAGTACACTTGTCCCATCTGTTCCTGCCTCTCTGCTGAGAAGGTTTAGGATATGTATGAAAATGAAAACCTAAAAGAAGTATGTCAGGCGGCATGACATTTGTTTGAACTCTTTGAAATGAGAGGCTGCCTCTGCCAAAGGGTGTGAGCCTTTGAGAGCAACTGAGCACCAAGTGACAGCCTTAATTTTTAATTTC
This sequence comes from Notiomystis cincta, assembly GCA_013398075.1. NCBI lineage: Eukaryota > Metazoa > Chordata > Aves > Passeriformes > Notiomystidae > Notiomystis > Notiomystis cincta. The sequence continues at coordinate 24,523 of VZRX01011499.1, read as the reverse complement.
TTCTCCTTTGTATGTTTAAGACAGACTCCAATCAAATGTCCGTGTTGATGAAGTATTAAGTACAGCATCTAATGAGGTGCAGAATATAATTGCCGTGTATGCTGCATAATTTAAATACCAACTGTACTTGCATTTCTCATTTCCCAAGCCAGTGAATGATATAATAATACTGAAAACAACAGTTTGGTGCTTATACAGTGTAGTCGTGGGGGGGATGCACTTAATGAGTTTGTTTGTGATTCTTCTAAAGAGATCCTGTCTGATAAAATCACAGTAGCTAAAGGTTATGGTTACCTGTAAGATGAGTCTTTTCCTTCCAAGTCTGGATATAATGTCCCGAATAAGGAAGTATCTGATATTAATGTGTATTCTGGGACTGGAGATCTGCCAATTCCTAGGAGATAAGGCAGAAATTTTGCAGTTGGACCACATTAGGAGACACAGTAAGGAAAATTTTAACAAATTGCAAGTACATGCCTTCTAACCTTAATGCAGCCTGTTCTGTTTGGTCCAGTGGGAAGTTTGTCCTTGAGGTGCAGTGAGAAACCTGTACTTACTCTAGTTATATTTACAGCTAAATTATCACGTGAATGCATAAATATGAATAAACAATTTTTTTATATAAAAACAGGTTACTGGAGGCCAGTTTTGCATTTCCAAAGAGTTATCATTCGTTTGAGTTCTTCTCTAGGAGCCATTCTTAAGACAAATATTTTAATATGTGTGTGTGTGTGTCCTTTCAGAACTCCCTGCGCTGTGTTGCACACTTGAATGTCTTAAGCATTACTGAGTGAAGTCACGGTGACTTGAACCTTTTGAGGCAGATCTTACTCATTTAAACATGAACTATTTTTTAGGGGTTTTAACTCCTTTTGTCAGTCATTGTTAGGTTTTGCTAAATTTCAGACTCAGTAGGAGTCTGCCTTTGACTGCAGAGTCCTGGCAGTCCTCACTCTTGTACCAAGAATAAGCTTAGCAGTGCTCAGAAGTGCTGCTCAGGGCTCGCAGGGGCAGGCTTTGTTTAGCACTGGCTTCTTTGGGAAGCTGTGATTATATGAAAGCCTTAAGAGCATTTTTGTTACCTCCTTGTCCTCACAGTGGCCAGTTTGCTATAGTGAAGAAATGTCGAGAGAAAAGCACGGGGGTGGAATATGCTGCCAAGTTCATCAAGAAGCGCCAGAGCCGGGCCAGCCGGCGTGGGGTGAGCCGGGAGGAGATCGAGCGCGAGGTCACCATCCTGCAGCAGGTCCTGCACGCCAACATCGTCAAGCTGCACGACATCTACGAGAACAAGACAGACGTGGTCCTCATCCTGGAGCTGTGAGTAAGGGGCACTTCCCTCCAGGGATGGCTGAGGTGAACAGAAACCAGAGAGCACTGCAGAGGCTGCCGGAGCACAGGGACACTGATAAATGGAGCTGTTGCATTCTCAGGCTTCACAGATCTTGGCAGGAGTGTTGAGTGAAGTTGGTGGTAAACAGGCCCCCCAGTTCATCCATGTGCCCTGGGGATACAGGTGCACCTGAACATCAGCTGAGATCATTTGATACTGAGCCAGGGAGTCTTGTCCACTTGAAAACAGTTTACTAACAGAGGGATTACCTCATGTCTGCCTAGAGCTGCCCTGACATGAACCTTGGAGGAAGTACAAATGGCCGCTGAATGCTCTTTTCTTTTTTCTTCCTGCTTTCATCTCTTTCAGTACATCAAGCCTTTTCCAAAATTTGCAGCCGTTCTCACTACTCCCATATTTTCCTCATTTAGATCAGCTAGGGGAGAAAAGGGAAGGAGAGCAAGGGAAGAGGGTTTTTTAATCCCTAGGCATTGACTGTTGAGGATGAATAACAGCAGGATGGGAATGAAGAAAAGCTGTTTACTCTTGTGCTACCATATGAGGGGGGCAAACCACTGCCTTTTGGGTCCTGCTGACAAGTGAATCCCTTCAGCCCTACATGCAAAATGATGCAGTTTTTCAGTGTGTATGGAGCAGGAAATGCAGTCACCGTGGTCAAAGTTAGGTAGACTGTATAGTCCCTAGGACACCAGCCTGGACCTTATGTATGGAATCCAGACAACAAGGCTTTTATCCCTGAGGGAGCTTTCTAGGGGAGCCAGCATTGAGGCCAGGGAGCATTCCTGGAGATTAGTGTGACTGCTGGAAGACGGCATATGAGTGATGATTAGCAGCTGTTAACTTTGAAGTATATGTCTATGGCCAAATGTTGGTCTCTGTAGCCAAGCTCTGCAAGACAGGGAAGGAGCTTGCTTGCGGTGACTACTGTGAGCTAAAGGAACTTCCCATTTCCTTACCTTCTGCTTTTTCCTGTCCTCATGTGGCCTGACACATCTTATGTGTCCTTTTGTCAGGCCGTAACATATTGCAGTTTGTGAAAATGTGCATGCAACAGAGTTTTGACCTGATTAAGGCCTCTGTATTCAGCTGCTGTATATAAATTGAGGATGATGATAAATTGCTAATAAAGATAATTAAATTCTCTCTGTAAATAGATAATCTCTTCCCCTCTGACACCCTGCTCTCAGAATCTCATATTTCCTGCTGTTTATCAAAGTAAGTGTTATAGCACCTGGCCAACCAATCTTATGGTCATCTACAGTGGACTTTAGCTTCAAAAGAATGGTCCCAGTATTGCTGGGTAATTGAAGAAGCTGCTCTGGTGTTTAAAAGAGGATTTGTCTGAAATGTTGACCCTCTCCTGTACTCACATTGCTTGCAAAATTCTCTCCTCTTTTCAGAGGGGTCAGTTCCACAGGTTCTCCTCTTCAAGAGCAGTGCCAGGTCCACTGCTGTGAAGTGCATTTTGGCAGGTACATGGTTTCTCCTTTCTGCTGCACATTTTCCAGGGACCTGCTCCCCACAGCTTTCTGTGGGGTTGCTGTTCCCTGTGTCCTGGGTCCTGCCTGGAGCCTGCCTTGCCCAAGCAGAGGCAGCCTTGGAGGCAGGTTGGATTGACACACCAGTGTCTCCTCTACAGCTAAGTGTCAGGGTTGTGTACACAAAACTGCTCTGTCCAAGAAGTAAGGCAGCATTGTTGTTTGTCTTTTATTGGCCTTCAAAGGAAAATGGTATCATATGCTTGCCTCCTTGCCATGGTATTGGGTGACATGGTAAAAGGGAAAGAGATGGAACCAGAAGAAGGAATTCTCTAACAGTTGAGAGATGAGCATTTGCAGGTGATTATTTAGAAAACAAACCTCCCCGGATGTTCAAATGTAACTTGATGCAGTTATGAGTGTTTTACTGCAAAGAATTAGTGCTGAAGTGTTTTTTTCTGGGATTCCATAATGGCCGGCTTTTGGGATTGCTAAATCTCTTCTGCTTGAGGGTTTCTCTAAATTCAGGTATGTAACTTGGATAAGAATGATCTTGCAGTAAACTGCTTACCACTCTCTAGGTACAATTTACTGAAGCCTGGCTTTAAAGCCTGAGTCTTTGTTAATGAGAAATCATCACATCTCTTCCTACTGAATTTTCCTTTAGATTACTCTTTTAAGATCTCTACAGCTATTGTGTTAGGCTATACCTCAAAAGACTGGAGATTAATATACTGTTTTTCTGTATGTCCATCTCTGATCTTCAGAAAATGACATGCTCATGTGGTTATTGTAGAAGGGAGTTTTTTGTTGATAAAGTAACTAAGAGACCTCAAGTTCTCTGAATCTTTTTTTTTTTGTTCCCCTTATTTTTATGTTGTATATTTTATGGTGTATTCTGTAGCTTGGAAAGCCCCTCCCTAGCCTCATTCAAGGTTATTGTGAACTAGAGAGAAGTGGGAAAATACATCAAGGAGCTCTGAAGTAAATATCCTGTGATCCCTGTTCTTGGAGGCTGCAGTTTTTTCAGTCATGCCTTGGGCACAGCTGGTTGCCCAGGATGTTGATGAGGTTGCCACTGGGGCAGACTCCCTGATGTGCCCTGAGCAGCTGACCCAGCTGGTTTAAGTGTCCACTCTGGGAGGCAGCAAGAGGGAATGAGAATTAAGTAGCTCCAGGCTGGACAGCTGAACTATTTTCTGTCATTGCTTTGTGTACCAAAGGAGGTTGCTCTGAAGGGAGTTGCCACTCTCCTCCAAGCAGGAAGGTGTCCTCAAACACCCTTAGCAGAGCAGGATGGCTCTTCCCAAGTGGCTCAACTTGTGAGTTCTCCTGAACTGGAATCTGCTTCTGCAGGGCTGGGGCCTGGGCTGTGGGCTGGCCTCAGGGAGATTGAAGAGTCCACCTTAAGAAACAATAACAGAGGAGATTTTACAGGGTAAAAGAGGAAGAGAGAGCAGTGTGCCTACATGGTTACTTTCCAGAAAAGTACAAGAACATACCCCACTCCAGCTGGCTTCCTGATGACCAGATGGAGTGTCTGCCAGAGGTGATTGCTTAAGTGCACTCTGAATAGAAATCATCAAATAAATGGGACTTGCCTGTTCACTGTGTTCAGATTTCACCAAGAGACTACCATGTTTTTCCTACAGGTTTCTGTGCTGGTTTGTCACAGTAGGCTGTAGTACTTGTTAAACTACTGAACCAAGGCCTCTAAACCCACTACGATATGAAAAGGAGAAAATGTTCTCAGTTGTGCAGGATACAACAAAACCTGTCCAGAAAGGCTGATGGTAGTGCTGAGACCCTTGGTAGGTGTCACCTAGAGAAGAAAATCAAGAGATCAAGTAATAGTCTCACAGATTAAATAACTGAGATTAATAGGAAGGAGAAGGTGGCAGCCAAAGATAGCAGTTGCAACATATTTCTGGGTCATATAAGTTTATTTTTGTTTGCCAGCCATTTGGTTGTAACAATTAAAGCATCAAGTGACTTCTGCCCAGGTGAAGAGTCCTGCCTCACATTGCTTAGAAAAGTTTCCAACATTGTGAGAAGTGTGAAAAAAAAATGTGGTAATCCATGGGCAAGTCACCATGCCCGGTGTAAGTCTCTGGAACAACAAGGCACAGTGTCACCCACAGGAACAGCAGGGGAAGCTAAGCCACAAACCCAGTGTCTTTGTGGCTTTTGACATGCTGTTCTTGCTTGCAGTGGACTTGTCCTTGCAGGCTTTGGAGCTGTTGGCAGTAGCTTCCTCTGAAAGAGGCAGAGTAGGGAATCACCATGTTGTCACCACCAGTGCTGTGCAAGAGCCTGGAGTCAGAGGAGTGATTCCCCAAAGATCTCTGGAGCACCAGCATGGTCTGACTTGTCTGTGACTCACAGCACCTGAGGAACTCAGAGCATTTGGACCTGCCAGTGCTTTGGCAGGCAGTTCATTGGGCAGCAGGGCCAAGAGCTTGTTTTCCAAAATGACTGTAGGGTGTCTCAGGTCCCTTGCTTGCACTCTGAGCACAGGTGGTGCTGCACCAGCACCCAAGAGTAACAACTGTTTTGTGGGTGCCCACAACAGTGAATCTGACCAAGAATAAAACAATCCTATTAATAACAGTGTGAACTGGCCACAATGAATGTAAACATAATTAGGAATAACAGCTGCAAACAATGCCTAATTCAATATTTAGGTAATCTTATGTCAGATAAACAGAAAAATAGTATTGGAATTGTCAGTAAAAGGCACAGAAATGAAAATAAGTCTTATATACTAATAAGGATAGAATGGATTTCAGTTTTGATGTGAAAACTCATAGTAACTAAGAGCACTTCCTTGATTTGGGAAAATTTCTTTTGGTACCTTCCAGCCTGCTACAATCTGCTTTCTTAAAAACTTCAGCATCAAATAAATCCTTTCCTGTTAGTATGTCAGGCAAGAATCTGTAGTAGAACAGGGTAATGGCTGTTCTGTAAAGAAAAGAGGTTCTGTTGGCACATTTTACTATCTTAGGTTCTGATGGCAACTGCTAAGAAAAGTAATTCTTCAGTTGTTGTTGACTCTTACAACTTGTTCATACAAAACAAAAATGTTGAAAAATAGCAGTTGAAGTGGTTAAGTCGACCTTTTGAAATAGGTGCATATCTGGGGATTCAGCAGTGTTACTCAGTCTGGTCCTTTGTGATCCTTGCAGCATCAATGGAAAAGCCAGTCCTTAATTTACAGGGAAGAGAGCTGAAGCCAAGCTGGGCACACCTGGACCAGAACACAAAACTCGTGCTTGTCTGCAGGAGTGTCCTTTTCCCAACTGTACTGAGGTTCTTTGCTGCTTTAGTTTTCTGTGCTTACACTTACTTTATGGATTACAGTGCAGAAGATAGCAGGATATTTTTTGGTGTGTTTTGCAGGGTTTCTGGAGGAGAACTTTTTGACTTCCTGGCACAGAAGGAGTCTTTGAGTGAAGAGGAAGCAACCAGGTTCATCAAGCAGATTTTGGATGGTGTGAATTACTTGCACTCTAAAAAAATTGCTCACTTTGATTTAAAGGTAAAGATGATGATTTAGGCTTTGGCTGATCTGTAGCTGCTAATTTTGATATTTAATACCAGTAATGTCAGGTGGTCAATGAAGATGTCACAAGAATTGAAAGATAGAAATCAGAAAACAGAAGTGAAAAATCATTTAACTGATAGGGTCTATCAAATGACCTAATATATATTCACTTAATAACTCTCCTCAGTTTTGAAGGACTGGGTGTGGAGTTTAGCAACTGTTAAATTAGACATGTACTTTTAAGCAGTGATCTGATTAGACAGAGGATCGTTCATCGATACCTCATCACTTGACAGGGCTCTGTTGGCTGCAGTGGAGCTACAATGGTTTATAGCACCTAAGGAATAAAACAGTCCTCCAAGAGGTAGTGACTTTGCCATTTCAGTCAGTTCTGTCTGCTCTAAAGAAGCTTACAGTATGTATCTGTGGTGAACATATATGCCCTAGATCCATGGAAGAAAACCAGACTTGTTACCCTGAGGCTACAACATGCTTGGTTGTATGCTATGAGAATAAATTATTCATATGCTCTGTTTCCCAGTGCAGCTCTGACTGAGAGTTATGTGTTAGCAGGAGCAACTTCCATGTTAGGTTCTGCTGTGGAAAGGCCAGGCAGCTGCCAGCAGGAAATCAGACTCTCTCACTGTGCCCTTGAATTTATGATTAAGTTATGACAGATTAATGCATTAAAGCTCATCACAGGAGATAAATTGAACCCATAGTTTAGTCTGCAACCTGTGAATTAGGGCCATGGAAGGGAGAAGCTAAGGCCGAGGAATTTAGTTGAAGGAAGAAGTTTATGAAATATGTTACATCTGGTAAAAACATAACGTCTGTGGTTGAAACATTAGTTTTGATTTTACAGTTCAAGCTTCAGGTTTTTCTTACAATACTGTGAGGAATGCCACATGTTCTTTTAACAGCTTGCTATCATATATGATCTAGGACCTCTGATTCCAACTCTTCCCATTTCCTGGACGGTTCAGCTGGTAAATCCTGGATCTTTCCTGACCTTGTTGCAGCTGTGAATTTAGTACCATAGAGAAGATCTTTTTCCTTCTCTGAATAGGTTCAGCATTTAACAAAACATCTTCCATTGGCTTACAATACAGTATAGAGTCAACTGGGCAGATACTGTGAAGTGTAAATTCCAAGAACAGATCAGTAAAATTACTGTCAGCAAAAATATTGAGCTGTGCAGCTCTCACTCAGGGTCGGGCAGTAGCGTTTTGTCTGCCCCAAACACCTGAACTGCTTCAGCTGCCTGCTACCTCTGCCAAAAGAACTGTAAATGGTTAAGCACAGGTATGTGTTTCTTGTTCTAAGGTGTTGTATATGCAAAGGGAAAAAAAGCACTGGAAAACTCTGTTACTTTCCAAGGTATTAATATTTCAATAACATAGATCTATCTTTTGTTATTTTTAGCCTGAAAACATTATGCTTCTAGACAAGAATATCCCTATTCCACACATCAAACTCATTGACTTTGGCCTGGCTCACAAAATAGAAGATGGAGTTGAATTTAAAAACATATTTGGAACTCCAGAATTCGTAGGTGAGTGACATGTTCCTTTGTCTTGTATTGCAAATTCAAGAGGAAATTGAGATATCTTGTCAAAGTTAAAAATTGAGGGATAGAAGTAGTTTTAATCTTATTTCTGTCAAGGTCACATAAATCTAGAAGTTTACATTATTTTTCTGGAGGAGGCAAAGGTGCTTTCTGTAAACCAGATGTGCTGCTCCTGTGAGAGTAGGCTCCTGCCAAATAAATATTTAGAGCTGTAAATTCAGGATTCAGATTGTGAAACTCTGCAAAGAAAAATTATAATCTTTTTTACTTGTTGCCTAGGGTAAGTAGATCCCTGCATTGTGGTACATGGGTACACAGGTACATGGATATCTCTGTCATTGCTTTCTAAATAAAACCACCTCACACCGTACACCTGCTGAGTACCCTCATCTACCCTGACATTTTTCCACGTGGTTCTCTTTTTGTTCCTCACTGGTCGTAATTCTGATCTGTCTCGCTTGGATTTTAGGTTAATCCTGCTCCTTTCTACTAGTTTCTATTTTGGGGTTTGTTTGGGGGATGGGTAGAGAATTGTAATTAATATTCCAGTTAAACACAGCTGTCATAGATCACATTTTTTTTCAACTTATTTCACCCTTGCTCTTTTCTCTTGCATGCAGTCTTATATGGGGATGTTTTCCAATGAGGAAATGTTTCTTATAAAGATATAATAGGGTTTGACATGGATAGCAATGTAGTCTGGCAAGTAATTTCAGTCTCTTGCTCAAGGGCTCTTTCTGACTGGCCTTTACAAACTTGCTATAATGGCAGCAGTTAAAAAAACCAACAAAGCTCATGCTTAGGGGCAGCAGCATTCTTTGGAGGTGAAGTAATTTATTATTTGTTGTACTTTGCAGTATAATTACTATATAATGTCTGCTTCACCCTTATTCTTGAGTTGCATTATGCTCCAAGTTACTCTGCTTAATCTATCCTGAACAGCTGTGAACTTGAACTCCTATTTGGGCTGTAAAATTATAAACAATCTATTCTGTAACTAACTTTTCCCTCTCCCCATTTCTCCCTCTTGGTAATTCTTGGCTTGTTACTCTAGCCTGGTAAAAGTTTGTTACCTTAGTTGCTGCTGTTTGATTAAATGTTTTTTACAGCTCCAGAAATTGTAAACTATGAACCACTTGGACTAGCTGCAGACATGTGGTAAGTTTTATAATGTGTTTGTACTTCTTTTTCCAGGTTGCTCTACAATTACTTTTTCCTATTTTATTCTGAATAGAATCCATTGCACTGCAACAAGTTAAAAAGCAAACAAAAAAAAACTTAAATACAGTTAATGAGTCTTTGTTCTGTCATTCCATTTTTATACACTCTTTTCAATTAAAAGATGAGCATTTAGTTTCTACAAAATTACATTGAAAAACTGGAGTGATGGCAGTTACAGAGTTAATTGTTTGCCACTGTCCACACAGAGGAACACTGAGAAGGAACCAAGTTCCTGCAGAGCTTGTGACAGCTTTGTTTATAAGAGCACTTCATGCAGAGGAGACCTGTGTACTAATGTTGTCTGCTGGGAATGCAGGCAAAAGAGGTCACCCCAAATCAAACATCCTGCTTCTGTTCCTCTGAGTTTCATGTGTGCATTGTAGTAAGTACCTGCTGAGAAATACAGAGACTTCAGATATCCACATTACTTGATCTTATATGTAAAATTTTTTTTCCCTGAAACCCCATTCTGTAAGAGACACTAGCAGTTATCTAAAGCCACAATGACTCTCCTGCCTCAACTGCAGCTCCTATTGCCTTTCGTGTCTTCTGCACATTAAGAAGAATGCTGATCATGTAGAACCCCTGCAATTAATGTCTTTTCTTTTTTAGGAGCATAGGAGTCATCACCTACATACTGTGAGTACAACAGATCCACTCCTGTAGAAATGTTCCTAAAGCTCTGTTGCACTAGTACAGAACAGTTCTTCCCTTCAGTCATTTAGGGACCTATACATGTGTGGTGGGTTTGTCTAAAGGGCAGGGGTTATCCTGCAGCCTCTTCAATTTTAAATAGGGAGTAAAAGATGAGGAGCATTCTAAGCAGAAGAAAAACAGGTGTCCTTGGCATCAGTGGGCATTTCTGCTTCTTATGGGATTTTACCAGTTCCAAATGGTAGAGGATGGTTTCTCCTGGAATGACTGTGAGCTACCAGTGTGAGAGCACAGAAAGAGTGTAATAGTCCCATTTACAACTTGGGTTATTTCAGGTGGAAACAGGGAAATTTTTATTTGCTTGTAAAGACAGCAGTCTAGATTATTATGCATAAATAAGGTCATTCATTTAAAAAAGGTGAATTTAAGCTGAAAGAGAAGCAGAGAAGTTGACTCTGGCAACTGAGAATTCAACTTACAGGAGAAAAAAAAGGATTTCTTAAAGCTAGTAAAGCAAAGGTTGGTTGGGGATAACATTATAGTCAGGAAGCAAAAAGGGAAAGTAGATCACAGAACACTTTTTAGATACAGAATTTCTTTAGAAGAAAAGTGTGTCAACTGGTGATGAATAAATAAAAGGAGGGAATTATGACATGCTCAGGATCTCAAAGAAATGAGTTTCTGTGGGTATCTGGGGACAAGCAGTCGAGAGTTTTAAGATGCAGCTTGATAATTTGGGAAAGTGCTTGTGTGACAATGGACACATGCAACAGAGGAACAGCACTCCTTGCTTTTCCTCTCATTTGACATGAGAACTGCAGGAGTGGTCAGTGATCCTTGATCCTAACTGCTTCCATCGAAATCAGGCTTCAGTGACTCCTGGGGAGCAGGGAGTGGATACTGCCTGCTGGGAATGTCTCACTCTCGGCTTCGGCCCTTTCTTTTGGCACTTAGAGGAATAACTTCCTGCCAAACTTGAAGAAACTCTTGTATTGGATGGATTTGCAGTACACAGCTCAGGGGTCAGGACAAACACAGAGGCTTGAAGGGGAAGGATTGTCTTTTCAGTGTGGAAAATAAATCTTGGCCTATGTGCAAGGGTTAGACGCCCAAAAGCTGTAAAAGAGAGATAGGATCTGAGGAATCAGATTCAGTGCAACAAATTCCCTTCTTTTCTGCAGTGCTAAGAAAAATTTGGGATATTGGTTGAGCCCAAGCTCAGGTAATGGGTTTAAAATACTGTCCATCCCCTTGTGTTTTATCAGCACTCTGGTCTTCACTGACACACCTGTACTTGCCAGGACATTAACCTTGGCAAATCTGTAAAACTGATGTTCCTGTTTGATGAGAGGAAAACTTAGGAGTTGAGGTTAAGCAGGTGGGAATGCTTAACATGTGATTAGTGATACACAGAGCCCGCTGCTCTTCAGGTCTTCCTGTTGCACTAAGGGGTCTGTGCTGAGGCAGAGCAATGGAGCAATTCCTGTACTGCATCCAGCACAGATCTGTTTTACCTTCTTGCCTCCTAATGATGTCCGTGGTCATTAAGGTACAAAAATGTCTCCCTACAAATGATCAGAAAAAAAGAGCACAGTTTTTACGGTGGGAAGGATCAGCTTGCATGATAAGCTATGGACTAGAAATTGGCATGCCTTCAACTTGTAATGCCTCTTAATTTTAAAGCCTTTTGCTGAGAAGTGTTCTGAATAAGTGGGGTGTGTCTATGATACCACCTACTTTAGCAAACATGACAGCAATCAATGGGTGCCATCATCAGATATAGAGTTCAAAAGGCATCCAAGTCCTCAGTTCAGTAGCTCTGGAGTGATTCAGTGGGTTGTAAGGGCAAAGCCTTTATTACTGAGGTCTGCTGGTACATGTCTACAGGCACTGAGTCAGGATATGACAAAAGTATTTTGCATTGGATTATTAGGATTTGAGAATCCTCCCATTTCGCAAATTTCAAAACTGAGTCCCAAAGAGAAAAAAAGAAAAAAACTAGAGAATAGAGCACTGTTGATTTTGGCTTCCAACAAAAGGCCAGAAGGTGGAATTACAGCTGCTTCATGGCATAATCTGGGGAAAGGGAAAAGAAACCAAGGCTCTAGGACAAGTTTCCAAGCCTCAGTTTTGGAACAAAGCCCATGGGCTGTGGAGAGGTGCCTGCTTGTAGCCAGCAGAAATGGAACCAAGGCTTAGGAGGAAGTATGTAAAATGCCTTAAGAACTGAGACTGACTTTGGTTTATGGGATGAAATTTACTGCATCAAAGACAACAGGAGCACCTCACTTGTTCTGTTTTGCTGTGTCCAATGCTTTGGTGGTATTGTGTGATTGTAGAGGGGGGAGGAAGCAGTGTTTATGTACTTGAGTGTTTATTCTGTGGATAAAACCACATGTGGTAGCTGGGGATTGGGCTGAAAGGCTTGGGTAGTCCCATCTAATTTACTGCTTATCCCCCAGTATTCCCAGTCAACCTGGTGGTGGCAATACAGACAAGGTTAAAAGTCTGTTGAGAGTGGGATCATGTAAGCAAATTATTTGGTATTCCTCAGTTTAGTTCCCTGGAGTTTGCTGCAGTCCTGTTTTGAGCCTGCTGCATCCTGAAACTATGTTATCAAAGCTGGACATAATAGATAAGCACAATAATAGCCTAGAAGATTATAAAAAAGGAGTGAGATCAATTTCCTTGGTATAAATAACATTTCCTGTAAACCAGCAAGTCAGCATCCCTTTGTGTTGTGGGAGGAGGAGCCTGGAGGAAAGGCAGGGCAGGAGGTGTCTGGGATGACTCTGTTCTGACACAAGTTTTATGGAGCAGAGATGCAGAGTCATCAAAGATGAAGGTCAACATTCACAACTGAGAGATAGGCAAAGCAAGAGGAAAGCTTTTTCTTAAGTTGAGATTGCTAAATGGCATTTTATTATGATGCTGTCTCCATTATATCCTTGCAGTTGGAGCAGGGTGCCAACCCCAGGGTGAAATTTTGTGTTGTTCAGAAACAGTTGGATTTTATTGCAGCCAAAGCCCTTTTGCTTGTGGATTCCTTTTACTGAGTAGCATGGCCCTGCCTCTCCAGTGGAACTGGCTCCTAGGCAAGGCCACGTGCCTGGCTTTTGATCATACATTGTATTTTGCTTCCAGCTGACAAAGGTCTCTTGGTTGAACCCACTGTGCAGGGAACTCATCAGCCACTGCAGACAGAAAAGAAGTAGGAGGAGAGCTTTTCCTTCCTGAAGAAAACCTGTACAAACACTACGTTATCTGCTTGAAGGTTATAGAAGCTTCAGCCTGGTAGCCTTCATGGGTTCACAGGGATAGAGACTCTCTTCAGCTAAAACTTTGGTTAGCAGTGATTTAAATGAGATGCTCAGGAGAGGAGAATCTGTGCATTTCTCTCTGTGTGCATGCATTAGTACTGCACAAGAGACTTTCAGTGCAAACCTGGCTCCTAACCACAGATGTAGTGAGCCAGAGCTGGCCCTGTTTTTAACTCCATGGCAGAGCTGCTTCAACACAAGAGCCACAAATGTCCTAAGAGTATATTCCATAGTCACTGCAATTTCATTAGGGGACTTCTGCTGTTTATTTTTCCAACTGATTATTCTTTCTGGCTTATCTAGGCTTAGTGGTGCATCACCTTTCCTTGGAGAAACGAAGCAAGAAACACTTGCCAACATCACAGCTGTGAATTATGATTTTGATGAAGAATTTTTCAGCAATACCAGTGACCTGGCAAAAGACTTTATTCAGAAACTACTGGTGAAAGATACACGGTAAGCAAATATTCATAAAGACCCATTTGTCTCTAAAATAAACTTGGTGAAATGTGGCTTGGCACATGAGAAAGCTTTTCTTGCAGTGTATATTGCCAAACAAGAGCAAGACAGGTGGATGCTGCTATGCCCCTGGTTAATCACTGCACCCAGAAACCATGAGAGGGGGAACCAAATCTCCTCAGCTGAATGCCATGTTCAGGACTGAATTTTCACCTGAGTCAAGCTGGCACAATAGGGTGTAACTGAAGGGCTGAAAATGATGTGCACAATCTTGAGTTCAGGGTAACAACCACTCCACTATTTCAGTCTCTTATGAACCACTTCCAAGGAGGTGATATCATCCCAGCATATGCCCCCAGTGGTGCAATGCCAGAAAAATCACTGCACGTGCTGACATGGAGTTGTTCTAAGTCTCTGTGTCTGTGGCAGTCACCTAGGGTTTGTGTGACAGCTGTGCAGATCTTTGTTCCCAAGTTACAGGAACCACAGGCTTTTTTTTTTTTCCGTTTTTCTTGCTTTTAATAAAGTGCACACAGAAGTAGCATCTCTGTCCCTGTAACCTTCTTTGTCCTGGAGGAAAGTCAGACCATTGTGGTTCTTTCTAATGGCTTCATTAGGGAAGAAAATAGCTACAAGAGAGAAAGAGCTGTTCAGTCAAGATTTCTGCAAATTATCAGGCCTCAGTGTGGGGTAGAGTAGGTGTTTGAGAGTTTTGCACAGGTCTAGCAGCTCCAAGGAAAAGTGTGGTGCTGGTATTTGTCCCATGTACAGACATGGTGCCTGTGCAACGCCTGTGTTTCTGTCTTTGATTCCCAGTGCTCTTAAAGTGCTGTTCACCAAATTGCTACAGTGCAGAAGGAAGTTAGCTTTGATCCACTTTGATTAAGTTGGCAGTATTCCTCTCAGAAATGTTACTTTGAGGAAACAACAACTCCTGCAGTGCAGTAATACCATGTTCCAAAGGACAACTTTGGTGTAATTACTCTTCATTACCTCTGGTATAATTACTGTTGATCCAGACAGTCATATCAAAGGTGTATATCAAGAATGTATTTTCTAAGTGTGTTGGATGAACAAAACAAAGGGATGTTGTATTACTTTTTATGGAAGGGTGCACAAAAGTACAGGTAGATTGTGATGAAATAAAAATTCAAGTTTTGTGGAGTAAGGACAGTTACCTACTGAAATTTAGAACAGTAAATAAACTGCACACAAGCAGTGTGCCTCAGGGAGAAACATAACCCTGAAATTTGAGGGTTTGTCCTGGAATTATCCTGATAAATGTTTCATAGGAAGCCAGGGAGAAGTGTGGGTCGATGGACTTGTGTACCAAGTATTCTATATTCAAGTCTTTGGGGTTTTTTGTGTTGTTTTTTAGGAAGCGGCTTACGATTCAGGAAGCTCTGTCTCATCCATGGATAACGGTAAGACTGAATAAAGAAACAGATCTTGGTTTTTTCCATGAGCAAAAAAGAGATCCTATTCTCACTCTTACTGGTGTGTTAAATGGAAAACTGCCCCCTAAGTACTTTGTGATGCTGAGTGATTCAAAGAGATTTACTGGGAGGAAATTGGTTAAGCCTGACCAAATCCTTCGATTTCTGCAAATGACTTCTTTTATTCGAAAAAGAGAGTAACAAAGCTCTGATGTTTATTGCACATTACAATATCCCCTGCTGGACTGGGCTTTGCATTTTTCCATTCTTCTCTGTTTGCATGGGCATATACTGTGTGTTGGCTTTAGTGCTTTCTTGAATTGAGACTTGGCTGCAATCAATATGGAAAATATAATTTCTCTCAAGAGAGAACTGCCTTACCCTGTGTTCTGATTTGGTTACATTCGTGTGTCTGTATGTATTTTTTCATCATAAACATTGCTTGCTTATGTGGATAAGTCTCTTATTGAAAATACATTTAGCTAATCTTAGCATGACTACTGAGGATTTTTGAAATTCAGTTTTTGCTTTGCATTGCACAACACATTAATTGGAGTGGTTTTAGGGTTGTTGGTTTTCCTCATACAAATATTGATAGCTTTGACACTGTTAACCACTAAAAATTAGCATGAAAATAAGTTGCAGCCATGTTATTTGTACTTACCACATTGGAATGAATGCACATCACTTGTCACATTCAGTTCTGGGCTTGTGTGTTTGGCGTTTGTTTCTTTTAATCAAATGCATGAAGGAAAATCTTTGTGAGCAAAGAATCTCCCAGCATTGTGGAAGCCCGGGCTGCATCCTTTGTGTCGAGCTTTTGAATTGCTGCAGTCTTGTAAATGTTCAGTAATGTTGGTTCCTCTGTCTGACGACTCACCAGCTGGAAGATGAAAGCAAAGTCCAGGAGAACAAGAAGGTGGAGAACATGCAGCTGAAGACGAAGCGCCTCAGGGAGTACACCATAAAGTGCCACTCGAGCATGCCCCCCAATAACACCTACATCAACTTCGAGCGCTTTGCCCGCGTCGTAGAGGACATTTCCCACGTGGAGCGGGGTTTCAGCACCTTGGCTGCGTGCCACGATTCCTTGCAGGAGGACATGGATGCTCTGCTTTCCATTTACAATGAGAAAGAAGCTTGGTATAAAGAAGAGAGTGAAAGTGTGAGGCACAAGCTGTCCCAGCTGAAGTATGAATACCGTAAACTGGAGTCTCTGAAAAGACATTTGCATGAGGATATCAAGGCTGTGGGCGCCGGTCTCGCAGGTGTATCCGGGAAATACGCCGAGCTGCAGAGCCAGTATGAGTCCCTCAGACAGGAACTTTCTGAGGAACTCAAGTGGATACAGGATTTAATGAGTAGTTTTCAGCTGGAAAATGAAGCCTGTGTGAATGGAAACTTTGACTCTGTTTTCAACAAAGATATTAATGAATCACTAATGGAGCTGTTAAATAGATCTTGCTGTGAAGAATTCCTTGCAGGGTTGAATCTTGATGTGACAGAATCCCATCAGTAACACTGAGATCAGGCTAAGTGCAGGGTTTGTTGCTTGTTTCAATGCACATCAGTTTAAAAAGGTTCCAGTGCATAGATATACAAAAACATAACCTAGAATTAAAGCAGAAGTTATGATGTATTGCACAAGGTGCTGACCAAAGCCATAATCTCCCAGTGGTTTGTAGTGTTGAAGTTGATTTTTCGTTTTTTTGGGGTTTTTTTTCCTGTGTTCAGTGTCCGAACTTCCAGGAACCAGATTATCAAGGTAGTAGGGACACATCTAATGCCAAAGCCTTTGGTGTTGCCTATGTTTTAAACTGCATCATGTATTACAGTTCCTAAAGATTAGTAGGTAATTAATGTGGAATAAAGAATAAGTCAGTCTGTACTTACCAGAAACTGGGTGCCTGGAAACTAATAAAAATTCCCTTATGGCATCTTTGGTTAGCTGAAGGAAACAGTTGTGTAGCCCTACTGCAGGCAGTTCTGTACACCTCATGAGAGAAATATTTGCAAAGGTTAAATCTATCCTGTAGAATAAAGCAAATAGTGTCGTAATTTAGCATTTAGCTAGCACTGTGGAAATTCTCTGTGAAATGGCTGCCAATGAAGAATGTTAGGATTAATGTTTAGGCCATTGTGCAGAGTGAACTCTTTTACCATCAAAGGTAAGCTGAATTTTAAACGAAAGGATTAATCAAGAGCTGAGTTTCCTGTCCAATAGCAAAGAAATCCCATTCAAAAAACACCATTGGGAACTCGTAATGATCAAATGGCTGTGTAATTTTGCAGTGCAAATGTCAACTAAGTGATAACATAGTCCTCTGGTTTGTTTTCTACAGTGAAGAAGATTACAAAACTACAACTAACTTAAAATATGGTGTGGCATTTGAGACTAGTGTTCTTGCTATAAAGATTTTTTTTCTTAGGTTTTAAAAAGTAAAAGAAAAGTTGACCCAACCTTAAATCATGCCCTGCTGTCTTGTATTTCAAATAAGTCATTTGGTTATACTGTATTAATACTCACAGATGTACCAATCTTGTTTTTGAACACAATAAATAGTTTCTTATGCAGGATGCAGTTGTTCCCTGCTGGTTAGTGACTGAAAAAGATGCCAAGTTTCTGTGGGCATTTGCTGCAAGGTGACTGTTGTGCAACTACAAGAATCAGTGAGATAATAGCTGGAGTCCAGCTAAAGTGAATCTTTACAGATATATATTAGAGTATATCTTTCACTGCCCCTCCTCCCTCCTCCTTTCGCAGAGAGGTTAATAACCTAAATAAATGGAATTGTTGTTCCTAACATGATTGAGAATAATGTTTCCTACTTTGAGGTAAAAAGATAAAAGCATACTCTCATCCAATTTGTGCAGAGTACAGTGGACCCCTTACTGCCATGTCCTCACAAAGATGTGCAGAGGCTGATACAAATTCAGAGTTATGAAAACAGTTGTTCACTTGGGATATTGTTCCCATCATTGTACTTGAAGGAGGATGGAAACTGGATGTGCTCTCTGTGGCATTGTTCTTGGCACAATATGTGAAATTTTCAAAAGCTTCAAAGTAGTGTAGATAGCTAGGATGTGACCCTGGCTAGCTGGTGTTGATGGCTGAGGAGAATTGGGCTCTACTGTAACAAATAGTATTGAAAATTTTGCATGTGCCCTTTTTTTTATTGTTTCAGAATGCTTCTGCAGGTTCCTTTGAGCTGGAAGACCCATTAAAAACTGTGTAGGGGAACTGGAACACAGGATTTTATTGTTAGGGGGAGAGCTTTAATTCCGAAAATGTAACTTAAAGCCTCATGAGAGTTAGAATTTGCAGAAAACACTCTCAAGAAAGAATCTGCCTCTCCTCAGCCATGATCTCATATTGTTTGTTCATATAGATTTTCTTTATGAACAAATGCACTGGCACAAGGATAAGGAGCATTAAATGGGGCCACCTTGTTCCTGAGCATGTTTGGGTGAAGGTAATGTTGTTGTGACTTGATCCTTGAGACTAATCACACACTGCTTTTGAGAAGAGATCCTGATGATTGAGAGAATGACAAGGTCACTGGGTTTCAAGGTACTTAAAATGGAGAGGTGGTTATTAGCAGTCTGCAGCAAAGTGAGTTATTTAGAGTTGGTGATGGTTCTGCTGCTGAAAGGGCACTGGGAGATTTTTCATAATGATTGTACAGCTGACATTTAGCCAGTGACATTTTTTCCACTTCAAATTGATTTCTGCTCGCCTGTTGCACCATGCTGGCTGTTTGCAGCGTTATATTTAATGCTTAACTGTCCAGTTCTGTTGAATGCAAATGGTGTGTCCATCTAAATGAAAGGAGGCACAGCTGATAGCTCAGCTGCTTGAAGTGCTGCTGAGATACCTGCAAAAACACTGAACTACAGCATTAGATAAGAAAAGTGAATTTGTCGTCTCAAACATTTTAAACTATTTTGCTGAAAAAGATGTTTAAATCCCCACTCATGTGTTCTCCATTCTCCTTTGGTACTGTTTCTGCTTCAGGTGCATGGCTTGATTGCATTCCAGTCTAGTTCAGTACAAATATTTCTGTGTTATCCACCTCCTACATATGCAGATTGGAACAGCTGGAATGGTTCTCGTTCCATACTCTTTGAATGGCTGATTCCTGGCCTTTCTCTTTTCGCTCTTGCCTGATCTGGTTTTAAACCATTTTTTCTCTCAGTCTGTCAGATTTGGTTTTATGGTTTATGCAAATTTGATGTGCTTTTGGAATTGAAATGTGCTTCATTTTCAGAAGGATTGTGTCAGGATTTGTGGAACATCTGTTCCTTAACACCAGGTTGACATCCAAAATGCTAGGCCCATGTCTGAATTCTCAGCTATATTCTTTTCTGTTCCTATTTTTCCATAGTCAGATATTGCAATTATTTTATTGCCAGGGTGTCAATGCCTTGTGCTCTCATACTCTGGCTATGGTTAAAGGACAAAGCTGAAGTTTTTTCAGATAGCATGTATCCTTGTCACTAATACTACATGACAGCTAACTTTGTCCCATTTTATTACAGTGATGTCATCCAGAGAAAAGGGAGATGAGGCATGTGTGCTCTGAGAAGCACCTTAACAGCTTTACAGAGCGAAAGCATAGCCTTAGCACCTGCTAGTTTTAGGATTTTTATTTGCAATCAAAATGGTCCTGTCTAGGCCCAGAGTGGGCTAGATTTAATTCTTTTCTTCTGCTTTTACCTGTATGAATCCGCAGCTTCCCCAGCATTCTTTCAGCCAGCTCGAGTGCACATGAGGGATCTTGCATATTTTATGCACCAAAGGAAGCCGAACAATAAAATTGCTCTTTTATCTTCCAGCCCATGGACAAGCAACAGGCTTTGGTTCGGAAATCATCTGTTGTTAACATGGAAAACTTCAAAAGGCAATATGCTAGAAGGCGATGGAAGGTATGACAACGAGCCTTTAATCCTTCTCACATGTGGCTTCCCAGGCCTGATGGGATCAGAGGGCAAGATAGAGCTTGAATGTAAAATTGTAATAGGCAGCAAATGAAAGAAATGTGTTTGGATGTGTCTGTACTGGGTACTTGTGGTCAAATTGTTTTTCCTCCCTCTCTGCACAGCTTTCGTACCGCATTGTTTCTCTGTGCAACCACTTATCGCGCTCGCTGCTGAAGAAGGTCCTAACACAAGATGAGAGTTCGGTAGGTACATTCCTTACATGGCAAGAAGAGAAGAACCAGTTTTACTGTGCAGTCACTTTTCCTGTCCTTACAAGGATGCACAGCCCAGCAGGACAGCAGTGGCTTGGAGTGGGAAACCAGATGGGACCATGGCATCATTTGTGTCTTTAGTGCTGGTGTCTGTTCTGGCACTGTGACAGGAGTCTTGTGCAGGGAGAGCCAGTGACTTGATAGACCTTCTAGGGGCTAACCATATTTTTTGATTAAAGGAGCAGCAAGGAGCCTGCAGATGATGTTTGGATCCCATGGCAGTGACTTTGGGGTGTGACTGAGACCTGAACAGTTGCAGGGAGTTCACTACTCTTGTGCTCAGCTCTGTGATGGAGGGTGGGGGATCCCGGCACTGCCTGTGACCTTCTGGAATGAAACCGTGAGGGCTCTGTTAGCTCTGCTCTTCTCAGTAGATGATACTGATAATATCAGAACAGCATGTTTAAGAGCATGGTATCTCATTTACATGACAGAGACTTTGTGGCCTTTCTGTTTCAGAGAAACTGTGAAAGTGACAGTGAGGATCTTTCACAAAGAAAAGCCCCTCTTCAGAGGAGAAGCAGCATATCATAATGGGATGAGAATTCCATGGGCAGGAGACAGGAAACTTTCATCCTTTCTGAAGCAAGCAGCCCTGGCAGCAGCCCTGGACTTCTTGTCTGAGTCCTTGGTATGATGCTTCTTGCTTCTCAAACTACACCAGCAACTGGATGGTGGTCTTAAATGCCTACTGAGCATTTTAGAAAATTAGGAATTGAAATTCCCAGGGAACTGCTACAGCACAAGCACCAGTTGGAGTGCTTTTATATGTCAAGTGTTTCAGTGATACTTCAGTCTATTTCCAATGTCAACTGCACTCAGGGTGTAGGGTTTCTACTAATAATCTTTTACTGCAGAATAATTCACATTCTGCACAGTGGTTAAGACTGTGTGCGTTATTATTTCAGTCAGGGAAATTGCTAGTGAGTCTTAAGGAATTTTTTAATGCAATTTTTATATTTGTTAATAGCATAAATATTTGATGGCAGATATATGACAGTTTTTGTTAGGTGTGTGCAGTACTCTGTTATTGCTGTCACTGAAGAGAAAATCACAATGCCATTACACATCATAACCTTGATTTTGTGAACCTGGCAGTAAACAGTTCTGAAATGCAACAAGAACTGTGCTCTGGCCATTGTCTCTGGCTGAGGACAAGCACAACTCCCATTGTCAGTGTGAGTACAACTGTAGCACTGAGGTAGGCCAAGACAATTTTTGGATGAAAAAGAGAAAATATTCTGTAGTGATTTACATGTACCCAAATACAACATTTTCACAGAATGATGACAGGATGCCTCACCAAAAAAACCCAAGGCATTTAAAAACCTAAGGCATGTGAAAAAATAGTCTTTATTAGACTTTATGATTGTTGTCAATATTATTTATTGTCATCAAATTGGCGACTCGTTAACACCTATTTGCATAGGTGCTGTTTACATATAACCCAGGCTGCAGACATCTGTATTTTATTCAGGGGGTTGTATCCAAAATTGAGGAAATAAGCACTTTGATATTGATGTAACATCTTTGCACAGGGAAGTTGCATCATTTTAACTACATTAGTTTCTAAGCCAGTATTGTTCAATTGGTACCAAAAAATGTGCATAGACTAGGGTATTTTTTCGTTGAATGTATTTGCTCTTAGAAGTTCCTATTTATTTTGCCATTTAATGAATTAAAAATCAGAAAGCAAGTCTATTAGAAACACCTATAGATGGATGAGGAAACTGGTTTTGTTTGGCTTTACACTTGTCACCTCTAGGCTGAGGTTTTAGAACAGAAGGTGTGAACTGCTGTTGAAAACTAGTATCAGCTTAATTTTGATGACTTCTAGTTTCTTAGAAAGAAATAAAAATATGCTACTTTTATTTGTAACTTTGTATCCTTGCTTAGTTAAGAGACTAAAATGCAGTTGAAAAGAAATTACTTCTGTGAAAGGAAGGAAATGTATGAGAAGCTTTGGATGAGAGAGGCAGAAACCTAGTATTTGATGGAAGAAACAAAATGAAGGAAGGGTTGGGAGGCAAAAAGCAGTGGAGAGGAACGAGAGGGACATGGAAGTGATCGTGGACTGAGAAAGTTGCAGGAAAGGAAAGAGGATGTGGATATATGAATTATGGAAGCTGGAGAGTGAATGTTTCTGCAAATATGGCACTGCATTTTTATACTATTTAATTTCTTTTTATTTCATATCTTGTGCTGCCATAGCCTGTGACATGTGCCTGGTCAAGGGATAAGGTGCAGGGCATGGGCTTCTCTTAATTTTCAATTAAAAGGTGTATTTCTGAACTTTCTGTATAATTCTTGAGACAGAATCCTCAAAAAGTGTTGCAGTAATGTATGTGTTAAGAAGGAGCAGTAACAGGGAAACCTGAGGTTTCAGTGTATCCTAATTTCAGCTGGAATAGAGCTCACTTTCTCCTTAGTAGCTGGTACAGTGCTGTGTTTTAGATGCAGTATGAGAATAATGTTGTTGTTAATAAGCTGATGTTTTAGTTGTTGCTAAGTAGTGGTTACCCTAAGTCAGGACTTCTCCGTTTCCCATGCTCTGCCAGTGAGGAGGTGCACAAAAAGCTGGGAGGGACCATAGCCAAGGACAAAGGGATATTCCAGCCCAGGGAATGTCATGCTCAGTATGTGAACTGGGTTGACTTGGCTGGGAGCCACAGGTCACTGCTCAGTGGGGGGTGAGCAATTGTCTTATGCATCACTTGTCTTTCCTGAGTTTTATTCATCTCTTTTCCTTTCCATTATTATGAATTATTATTATAATATTTTGCTTTAGTTCAATTACAAACATTCTTATCTCAAAGTAACCCTCAAGGTTTGATTTCCAATTCTCCTCCCCACCAGGACTGGGGGAAGGTGAGCTTGGAGCTGTATGGGGCCTAGTTGCCAACCAGGGTTAAACCATGGCAGTGTCAAGAGGGAAACTTTCATAAACAGAACACTAAAAATATATATTTGGGTAAAAAGCCACCCAGCTTACCTACCAAATTGTGCTTCCTGCTTTCACAAGGAAATAGAAAACCAAACAGACTCCAAGCCAGAGGTATTTTTCTGAATTTCTGGATTTTAAAAACATCTTTGGTTTCCAAACTTGAGATTATGGGATGTGTATGTAAATTACACTTCTGAAAATGAAGCCCTGGCTAAAATAGGTGTTAGATTGTTGGATCAGGATTGTGCCCTTGTGGAGATGGGATCATTCTCATGTAAAATCCTAGCAACTGTTGAGAAAGATGGGACACAGCAGAAAGGCAGACAGAGGAGTGCAAGGCTGTGTGAAGCTCTGGCTTATTAATTCTACCTTTATAAAGATGTAAGGTGGTGTTTTAACAAAGACATTACAGACAGCTCACTGTTCAGTCATTTTTGTGTCCAGGTGAGCTAAGGTCAGGCCTTTCTCTCCAGCACTCAGCCACTCCTCATGGCTCCCAAGCAGCTTCATTGCACAGGAACAACAACACTATCCCTGACTGTTCCAGGTAGGAGCACACTGTGAGTGCAGAATCTCTTGTTCTCAGGATGGATGTTTGTGATGCTTTAGGAAGTTTTGCGGTGTTTTCCCAGCCAGGGTTCTCTCAGTGTTTAAGTGTGCCCTGGCTGTTCCAAGAGGTGGAAGCTCAGCCTGCTCAGGGAGGCACAGCAGAATTGTGCTGCTTCCAGCACTGGCAGGACACCTGCTCTGTGCAGGGGCCGATGGAATCTTCAGCATTGCTGAGTTTTGAACAACAACCCACATGCTACTTTCATTAAGGGGCCAAAAAAACCGAAAGGCATGGAAGGAAAGGGAATATTAAAAGAATTTGTATTACAGAATCTGCTTTGCTGGGAGAAAAAAATTATTTTCTATGTGTTCTGTTTTACAGTAGGGAACCTGGAGAGAAATGAAGTGATAGTCTGGGGAAAAAAAAAAAAAGGCACAACAAAAAAACAACCCACAAGTATTTTTATTCAAGTATGGGTGTTTGGCTATTTTTATTCTTATTTTAGTGGTGATGTTTTTTAATCTACATATATTTTTATTAAGAGAAATACTGATTTTTACATTGTTGGTTTTGTGGTTTTTGGTTTTGTTTTTTTTTTTTCTTTGCCTGGAAATAGTACAGACTGTCAAAACCAGCGGAGATATTTGTAATTCTGATTTGCTAATAAAATGTTGCAAAGCAGGACGGGTGTGTGTCTGTGCTTCCACGCGCGGGCCGAGCCCGGGGAGCGGGGCCTGAGGC
>VZRX01011496.1:3835-41145 GCA_013398075.1 Notiomystis cincta | reverse complement strand
GCCCCTCGGGCAAGGCGGCGGGAGCGCTCCGGCGGCGGCTCCCGGGACCAGCGGAGCGCGGGGTCGGCAGGTGGAGCCCAGGGACGCGGACCGAGGATGCTGCGATCTTCGGGGTTTTGTGCTCTGTGTGCGATGGGCCAGGAAGGGGTTTTTTCCCCTTTGGTTTTTGTTCGTTTGGTTTTGCCTGTTGTTTTGTTTGTTTTGTTTTGCTTTAATGATGAAAAGAAAACAGACTACTTTTGGAATGATGCTTGCCCTTTGTGGAAAGGTGTGCCAGTGACTTCAGCCAGTGCTGAAGAAGCTTAATTGCCTGGGGAAATAGTGAAAGTCTATCTCTCCAACCCTGTCTTGGAGGGAAAGTTGCTGTGGCATTATTTAAGGCAAAGTACTTTGAGTAGTGACTATGGAAAGAAGAAAATAAAAATACTAAGGAAATATTTGTGTGATATGAAAGTTATGCTTCAAGTCAGTAATTCAAATTTTTGAAAAAATTATAATTTTCCTATGTTTTCTACTCATTGGAAAGAGACAGGATTATCTTTTTTCTGGTCATTCATTGCCTTGCATTTACTGAAGAGGACAGAAACATCTTTAATTTGTGGCAGAAACTGAGTGAAAAATTAAAGGTAGAGGGGATTTTTTAAAGGCTGTTGTGCAGCATATCAAGCATTAACATAAGGGGTGAAAATGAGGTGAGGCTATTGTGTTTGAATATTCTTTCTTCTGACATTTTGCTTTATTTTCTTACACTTTAATATTAGACTCATGTGAAGTCAAATCATACCATATGATGAAAAATATCTTCTATTAATAGTTTAACTCAGATTCAATAAATATCTGCTTTACAGTACCAGCTGAGGAGTAGCTAGAGTTTTTACAGGAAAAAAACTGTGTGAAAGTATTTCTTTTATTGAATTTGCATTTGTCTTACATAGAAATTTTCAAGCAAATCTTCTGCTACAGTATCATATATTGAGCAAAATTTTCAGTGTTTTCTAGGTTTCTGTCATTATAATCCATTTCTTCCCCAGCCCCACTCCATCCCTTGGTCCACCTTCCCAAAAATGGGATGTGTCAAAAGGAGAGATGTTTTTCTATTAACCATGGGTGGTTAATTCAAGGTTATTATTAAGTATAGGAAGTCTTATTAAGAAGACAAAAATTTAAATAGTTGTTTGGAAAGTTGAAGCTGTTCTCTTGGATGAGTACATGTGAAAAGTGGAAACACAGATCCCCTGCAGTTGTCTCTAACACAACCCAGTAGGCAGTAGACTACATGGGAAGTCAAGAAAAAAGGATTCTGTAGTGAGTAAAGCAGGAACAGCCAGAAGGTTTCATACCTCTCCTGGTGGCAGGCAGTGCATCACACAGAAAGAGTAATGAAAATTATGCTTTACAAGGAAATGTGATTTCACTTGGCTATTACTTGGTCTTGAAGTTTTGTCCAACAGGTTGATTATGTGGGGGCACAAACACTGTGGTACAGTAATTGCAGGAAAAAGGACAATACAGACGTGTGGAGAGTTGATGCTGACTGAACTTCCAGTGCCCACTTAGGCATCACTTCCCTCCATAGCTGGACAGAGGGGAGAGAATATAGCAATGAAAGGCCTGTGGGTGGAGAGCGGACAGGGAGGAACACTCATAAATTAGCATAATGGGCAAAAGAGACTCAACTTGGGACAACTGAATTCATTGCTAATCAAATCAGTGGGGTGATGGGAAATAAAACAATTCTTAAAAATACCTTCTTCCCACCCCTCCTCATTCCTGGGCTTGACTTTACTCCAGAGTCTCAACCTCCTCCCTGCAGTATCTCAGGGGGTCAGGGAATAGGAGTTGCAGTCAGTTCATGTTGTNGGGGATTTTTTAAAGGCTGTTGTGCAGCATATCAAGCATTAACATAAGGGGTGAAAATGAGGTGAGGCTATTGTGTTTGAATATTCTTTCTTCTGACATTTTGCTTTATTTTCTTACACTTTAATATTAGACTCATGTGAAGTCAAATCATACCATATGATGAAAAATATCTTCTATTAATAGTTTAACTCAGATTCAATAAATATCTGCTTTACAGTACCAGCTGAGGAGTAGCTAGAGTTTTTACAGGAAAAAAACTGTGTGAAAGTATTTCTTTTATTGAATTTGCATTTGTCTTACATAGAAATTTTCAAGCAAATCTTCTGCTACAGTATCATATATTGAGCAAAATTTTCAGTGTTTTCTAGGTTTCTGTCATTATAATCCATTTCTTCCCCAGCCCCACTCCATCCCTTGGTCCACCTTCCCAAAAATGGGATGTGTCAAAAGGAGAGATGTTTTTCTATTAACCATGGGTGGTTAATTCAAGGTTATTATTAAGTATAGGAAGTCTTATTAAGAAGACAAAAATTTAAATAGTTGTTTGGAAAGTTGAAGCTGTTCTCTTGGATGAGTACATGTGAAAAGTGGAAACACAGATCCCCTGCAGTTGTCTCTAACACAACCCAGTAGGCAGTAGACTACATGGGAAGTCAAGAAAAAAGGATTCTGTAGTGAGTAAAGCAGGAACAGCCAGAAGGTTTCATACCTCTCCTGGTGGCAGGCAGTGCATCACACAGAAAGAGTAATGAAAATTATGCTTTACAAGGAAATGTGATTTCACTTGGCTATTACTTGGTCTTGAAGTTTTGTCCAACAGGTTGATTATGTGGGGGCACAAACACTGTGGTACAGTAATTGCAGGAAAAAGGACAATACAGACGTGTGGAGAGTTGATGCTGACTGAACTTCCAGTGCCCACTTAGGCATCACTTCCCTCCATAGCTGGACAGAGGGGAGAGAATATAGCAATGAAAGGCCTGTGGGTGGAGAGCGGACAGGGAGGAACACTCATAAATTAGCATAATGGGCAAAAGAGACTCAACTTGGGACAACTGAATTCATTGCTAATCAAATCAGTGGGGTGATGGGAAATAAAACAATTCTTAAAAATACCTTCTTCCCACCCCTCCTCATTCCTGGGCTTGACTTTACTCCAGAGTCTCAACCTCCTCCCTGCAGTATCTCAGGGGGTCAGGGAATAGGAGTTGCAGTCAGTTCATGTTGTCTCTGCTGCTCCTTCCTCCTCGAGGGAAGACTCATCACACTCTTCTGTGGTGGAAATCTGCTCCTCCCACAGCCAACATGGGATGCAGGGGAACACCTGCCTCACCATGATCTGCACCATAGCCTACAGGAGAATCTTTCCTCTGGTGCCTGTAGAACATTCTCCTCCTCCTCCTCCTCCACTGAGGGTGCTGTCTGCAGGGCTGTTTCTCACACATATTCCTGCTTTTTTCTGGCTGCAGTCGTTGTTCCACAGTAACTTTTCCCCCTCTTCTTAAATCTGCTGTCCCAGAAGTGATGCCACAATTGTTGACAGGCTTGGATTTGAGGTGGTTCCATCTTGAAGCAAGCTGATATTGGCTCTGCTGGACATGGGGAAAACTTCTGGCAGCTTCTCACCCCTGCTGTCACCCTGCTACCAAAGCCTTGCCACAGTAAACTCAATAAAAGAATAAATAGCAATTCTTCAGGTTCTGTGATAAAATCCCTGTGGGTTAAAATACCAGGACAGACCCTAAGCAAGCCAAATATTAATGTTTCAGTTGTCTCATTCAACTTGGTGTCCGGTTCATTGGTAATCCCAAAATTTAGTTCCATGTCCAAGTAATGGGAAGTGCCCTGTATCCACTCTTATAAAAAATCATGTCAACTCTTTACATATATGTGCTGCTCCAGGGTCTTCAGCCTCAGTGGATGTAAGAGGATGACCAAAGCATTACATTTGCCTCACATTTCCAGCACTGATCTTGTCCTCATGGTGCAGATGGCCCTGTTCCTTGATGGTGGAAGGGTCAGTGCTAGCGATGCTTTACAGGTATTTGGCAGACCAGGTGTGTTCTTCAGTTCTTTGGCCAAGGAGGTAGATCACTGCTAAATTACTTTCCTTCTCCTCTTCTCTTGATTTGAACACAACTACCCTCAAACAATTGTTAATACATCCCAGCCCTGTTTATGAATAATCTCATGCATTTTATTTATTGTATTTTATTAGTTTCATCTAATTTCTTCCTAGAAATAAGAAACAAAGTTTCATCACTTGCAAGAAGGGCACAGTTGATACACAGGTAACTTGCTATTTCTCTCACACTTTTGTCAGCAAATGAAATTGACCTGTGTCACAGCTGCTGTTTATTTTGACTGCTTAAACAATAACCCAAGGGGTTATGCATAGCATGCTGCTCACAGCAAACAAATGTTGCAAATTCTCCAAGGAAATATAGAAACATGGTCAGGACTCTCTTGCTAGAGGCACCCCAGCATCACCAGAGTCCTAGCATACCCATGCAAACTGATTTATGATACAAGATAACAGTTTTGTTTGTGTGGAAGATGACTAGGTTAGGCAGTGCTCAGAACACATTTATTTTAAAAAACTTGTAGGCAGATTGTTTAAGGAGCTTCAACAGTGAATTCTTCGAATTGTTTTACAGCCTTAGGCAGGTTTGATTAGATTGGAGGATTCATTTGGAACACCCCAGCCAAGGGAAGAAGTCAACAGTGCACTTTCTGAGAATAAACACTGTGTTACTAAAAGCTGTATCTTGGATGATTACAAATTTGTTTAAACTGTAATGGAGATATTACATCACAGATTTCATTTTGAAAATAACATCATCCTGTTCTTTCAAGTACAATCCTGGATGTAGAAAGTCTTTCAGGGAAAATTTTTTTACAACATTTAGATAATCATTAAACAGTAGTATGCAATTAGGTATGAGACTTAAATATTGATATTCAAATTATTAGCCAAAAATAATTAATTTCTCTTGCTACTACAGAACCAAGTCCTAAAATCACTGAAGAATGAGTGAATTTCAGTCTTTCTGTTAGAATTGTATGCCAGGCTTGATTAAGAGATCTTGAAGGAAATGACACCATTACCAGGTCTGATTTCTTTCTCTTAGGATTGGGATTATCTGTTCAACAGGCTTAGTTTGAAATATCCTCATTGTGTTCACAATAATAAGGTACAAAGTGAAGTACATTTTTCAATAAGATTTATTGCTGAAAAAATAAAGGATGACTGCACTAAAGAAGTGAATTGCCCAGCAAATACAAGGATAGTAAGTTTTTCATGTTCCCTTTAGTCATTGATGTTTAATTCTCATTTAAAAAATAGTTAAATCATGACTTTACATAGCAATAATTTATGACTTCTTACCCTTTTCTGCTATAAGAAAGCATTGAAGTGCATGACTGACTTCAAACATTTTCAAGGAAATCAAAATTCATGCCTTCTTCCTGTGTTTCCATTAGAATTGGGAGCAATCTTCCCTCTAGCACACATAAAAGCTAGACTGATCTTCAAACTTTAGTTGTGGTAATGGCAGGGGATTAAAATGTTTTACAGAATTCTTTTAAGATCAGTTGAAATACAGTTTTTCATGCTTTGAAAACTGCATTTTTGCCCCAGACATTTTAATGACAGAGCTTTATCTAAGTTCTGCCAGTTTACAGCAGCTTCCTAGAACTTATTGCTGGTTTCCAGCATCATCTTACTTTTGGAAACATGGCTTTAGTGCCAGCTAAGGATTCTCACATGGCAGGAATTAATACTTCGAGATACTTTTGTTGTATGCTGAGAAAGTAAAATTGCTGAAGTTGCTATTTTTTTGTGGGAGTCATAAAATCTAACTGAACCATCCTTTATGCAAGAAAATACCTTCTGATATCTTAATTGTAACAAAGGGGTTTTTTTCCAATGTGAGGAAAAAAAGAAAGCCTACTTTCAACCAGCTTTTGCCTAAGTCCAAAAAACTCTAAATCCATAAGCATGTATCTTGAAAAGTGGTTTTTATCTGTGGCGCAAACTTTACAGTAAAAAATATGGTGCATAAGGGGAATAATCATCACACTCTGCAAGGACTAATAGATGGACTCCACCCCTACAAATTGTATTTTTCAGGAAAGATTTCCAAAGGCCAACAAGGACTCTGTGTCTGTCAGCCCCTGAGTTTTAGTAAACTTCCCTTGGAAGTAACAGAAATTTGGTGCCTGCTACACTCAGGAATTCTGTAGCTCATAACTGGAACGAAGAAAGGGACAAATATGAAAACAGTACATCTGAAATGAACATAATGGCAATGTGACTTTTTAATTGTATGAATAGAGGGAGAAAAAATTAGTTATAGTGTCTCTAAAATAATAGAATAGAAGGAAACTAACAAGGAACAAAGAAACAAAGATTATTATTTTCCCCTGGTGAAAAGTCTTTGTCTAACTTAAATAAAAATATGAGAGGCAGAGGGAAAGGACACAGACAATGACTTGAAATAAAAAGAATATAATTTAAACCATATTTGCTTGAGAAAATTACAAGCATTCAAAATTATGGGCATGAACATTTATATTCAGGAAAGGAATTTGGAAATAGTGTGTTAAAAAGTTAATGTGGTATTTACCAACACTACAAAAGACAGGCACAAACTTCAGACTTAAATTTTAGCAACATACTGAAAAACAATCGTGTCAAATTCTCACCTTCCACTAACAGATCTCACTGTACTCAATGGCTCTGCCTCTGAGTTGTGTCTTCTCTCTTTATTGAACACATTTTCTCATGCCTACATTTTACTTTTTTAACTTTACAGAGACAATTCTTTTAAGAGAGAAAGAAGCTAGATTATCTCTCTAATAAAGTAGAAAGTTATTTCCAGTTACAAATGCTTTACTCATGGTAAAAAAAATGATAAAGAAAGGACCTTGAAATTTCAGCTCCCCAATTTCATTTGCAAGTCTTCCAGCTAGGGACAGACATTTTTAATGTAAAATAAAATTATATTATTTGCAATTTATTGGGAGAAAATACAAGAAAGTCCTAGTGAACCTTGCGTGTAATATATGCCTATGCAGTGAGATTTAATTTAAAAATTTCTAAATCAATAACTTTTGGCTGGCCCTCCTTGTGCAAATGACTTTCACCCCTAGGGAATAATAGAGGGAATTGAGATGTGTTACTATTTAATTAAAAAGAAAAATGGTGAAGAAAATCCTGCAAGGGTTCAATGCCAGCCTGAAGTACCAAATAATGTTCATCCCAACCTAGAAAACTGGTCCTTAGACCCACAGTTCTGGGGGCAAGTATTTTATGCAAACCCACTGAGTTGGGTGGAGCAGCTGCTGGGATAACAACTGTGGCTTTGTATGAAGGAGGAAAATGTGATCCAGACAACCCCATTATTCTGACTCCAGAATTTTAAAAACAAGAAGGTTATTGAAAAATTAAGGGATCAAATACAATTTCAATTATCTGTAGGTACTTCTTTTCAAATTAATTTGATTTTAATAAGGTAACATTGTACCTTAATATAGTAGCCCATGGTAAAACACATTTCTTAGAATAGATGGCAAGTAAGTGTCACAGCACTCCAGCTAGAGAAGGTATATTTGCAACTAAATGTAGAGTCACTGGCAGAAGATTTTTGAAACCTCTACAGAGAGCTAGATTTTATGTTAGAACATTGCATGTGTTATCACGATGGAAGTCATTAAATCAGCCAAAGAACAACTTAATGAGTAGAATAATTATAATATGATGAAAAAAATAGCTAAAACATAGAGGGTACCAGGAAATGTTGATAAAAAACAAATTTCCTGAAAAGATTTTCAGGAGAAAATCAGTTAATGTGGAACTTTCAGGGACTGATTGTGGGGCTAGGCAGATATCCTATATTTTCCTCAGAGACCTGGGGCAAAGTGTAAGACTGTGTCAATAGTATTCCCAGTGACACCCACTGGGGAGATGTGGCTGATGGGAGGCAGTAAAAGGCTGTGGAACAGAAAGAAGCAGATAAAGAATGGAGAAGGGGCTAGAGCAATAGGAATGTGTTAACACTGAATTGCACAAACCCATAGAATTTTTTTCTTACCACTATTCTTTTATAAATAGGAAGCACTGCTCTCAGTTGGAAAACAACAGAGGAAAAGCTCCTGGGATTACTGCGAGCTGTTATTAGGCTAAAGCTGTGTGAGAGGCACACACAGCTGTAATGCATGTAAGGCTTTGCCTTTCCAGGGGAAAGAGGGAAATGTTAATGCCCTTCTCCAGGCTCATAACAAGGCCTGAAATACAACTCTCACCAGATGTTTCCAGGAAAGATAGGATATTCAGACTGGAATAAGAACTGGGCAAAAAAGTAACAGAAAATTACTAGAGTCAGGAGAAGAGAGAACTATCCAAATACACCTAAATTTGTTTTTTTAAAAAAAAAAGGCTCAGAGGTGTATGCTTGCTTTCTATTCTTCAGGATCAGAAACAGCAGAATGAGTAAAGGACTGTTTGAACTAAAGGCCTGGTACAAGAGCAATTGGGTAGTACACAGTCAGGAGGTACTAAATGTTGATAAACAGAAGGTGACTTTTTCCTTCCAGAGCAGTGATGTTCACTGATAGCCTTTGGTAAGAGTGGTGGAACTAAACATACCATTTCTTAGATGAAATTACTTTGTTATGAGGATGTCTTTGCTGAGCCTGTTGCCTGTGACAGCTGATAAGTCAACACTCTGACATTCTTTCAATCTGAATTTCCTGGCTTTCCTATATCTAGCAAAGAAACCACAACAGGTTAAACAATGTACCCAGTGACCTACAACATATCTCAGCTGTTCTGTTCTTTGTTCCTTGTGCAGATGGAAAGCTAAGTGTCTTTACAGTGGGACAGCATGCCGTCAATTTTCTCTGAATTCTAAGATTCTGGTTTAGATCTGTTTCAGAAATCCAAAACAATTTTGTGTTAGAAATGTGGGATTTCCCACGATGACATTTGGCTCAACAGCTGATACACACCTTTAAAGTGATGCTACCTGGCTTGACACTGAGACTTAGGTAAAGAGTAAAGTATTTTTGAACCAGAATATCTTGGACAGATTTCTCTAGCTATTGCTAATCTAATGCTAAATATCAGATAATGTTGTTATCCAATAACCAATGAGATAATTGAGCTATTTGTAAGTATTCATTGCTAGATACTGTTAAATGAAGGAAAGCACAGAGGCAAAGATGTAGCCATTTCTTGGTGCATTTTCTCATAACAGGTACTAAGCAAAATTCTGTCTTACAAGATTTTATAGGGCTTATCCAATTTGAAAACAATTCAACCAAGTTTTTTTTCAGCCAACCACCTTGGTCTCTCCATGCAGAGACCCTACTGGGACTAATATGATTGGTCTTTGTCATATACTTATTTAAGAGAACACAAATTTCCCCTAGACTTAGAAAATCCCAGCCCCAGGTGAAAGGAGAAAAATCTTTCCTGATAAAAAAATTTTTTTTTTTTCATCCACTAGTGGAAAGTAACACACACAGACATGATCCAAGAGGACACACAATGCATCTGGACCAGCA
The DNA here is from genome assembly GCA_013398075.1 of Notiomystis cincta. Taxonomy (NCBI): domain Eukaryota; kingdom Metazoa; phylum Chordata; class Aves; order Passeriformes; family Notiomystidae; genus Notiomystis; species Notiomystis cincta. Next base: position 31,716 of record VZRX01011496.1, on the reverse strand, counting down.
CCAAAGGGCTGAAAGATGATGTGAAGTGTTATAGGACTGCTGCTGTTGGAACTGCTTTTCTCAGGGACTGAGGATTTAGGTAAATTCTAAGTGACTGCAGAAGGAAAGAGGAGTGTGATTAATACCAGAGCTGGAAATTTAAAATTGTTTCCTCCAACTCAAGCTGGTTTGTTGAGAACAGTTAAAGTTTGTAGGGGAGGATGAGCCTAGGTGGGAGGATGGCTTTAAAATTGGTTTTACTTGCTATTGCAGACATAGGCCATAAGAATGCCATTTTCACCTTTCCTGTGTGAAGGAAGGACTGGGCTTTTGAATATATGATACCTATAAATCATCTTGTCTTTGACCTGAAAGATCACTTCCAAATTAATACTTCAGCTTCAAGTTAATGTAGACTTTCTGTCCAGGAGGGTCTATATAAATTCTGATGGCAGTATATAATGCAGTCAGAGGGGCTAAATAATGATTGATGACAACACATTATGAACTTGTCATGTTCCTTGAAGTTGTCAATGGAGTGAGTCAGTATATGGATAATCACATTGTCAGGTTTGCTAAACACTTATTTTTATAAAGGATTGGGAACATTCAGATCCATTTTTAATGAGTTTAATCTGTTGAAATAGAGTTGAAGAGGAGGTAGGACAGATTTGGCATATTCCCATATTATACAGAACAGCAATTGTGCTTTTCTGCATTTTTCATAGGATGCTTCAGAGATGAAAATTAACCTGGCATGGGTGGAATGATGAGAAACTACTGAGAAGCTTTGAAATTTGTGGCAAGAGGGTAGAAAACACTGAAAGGACAAAAAGGAAAAGAAATTAAATTAAGATTATCATTATTATTTTTAGGGTGTGGGGAGGAAGGGGTGTGTGGGGATTAGTTTGGGGTTTTTGTTTTTCTAAAGTGTTAGTTTTAGCAGAAGACAATCACCTCTGTCAACAAAAGATTTAAAAGCTATAAATTATAAAATTTGTCAAACATGTCTTGAGATTATAAAATTTACTGTATAAGTTACCAATTAAATATTGTGGCTCTGAGACTCCACAGGCAACTATGCAAAAACCTGTGTGAAAATACATGTCCCAGCCTCTGGACACTGATTTAAACAGCACTGCTTTCTGAACCTCAGCATAATGCATGAGACTGAGAATATTACATTTCCCTGTACATCAGTGGTGGGAGCACAGCTATTCAAAGTGTAATTTTTGTTGATTAAATTTGGCATTGTGCTGGTTTTGGCTGGGGTAGAGTAGAGTTAATTTTCTTCCTAGTAGCTAGTATGAAGAAAAAAGAGTACAGGAACGCAGGTGAGTTTGAAAACAGAGGCACAAACAATAATGAGCTGTGAGGTTTTCCCAGTCATTCACACTTCAGTTTCTTGAAATATGGGTGAGCTGAACTTCTCATCTCCATCTTTTTCAAGGATTTAACTTGCAAGTCCCAGTGCTTGTCTCTGAGCTGCATTAATTCACCAACATGACAAAACAAAAACAAACAAACAAACCCACAAAAACAAGAACACCAAAAAACCCCAAACTTTTACAAATAACTGAGGGAGTGTTCTGGTCTTTTAATGCATTAAATAAACCCTGGAAGGGTTTGGTGATGTTCAGAGTAAACAAGAGTGTTCCCCTAATGCTACATCGTGGGGCTATGATTTGGATTTGTGCTGGAAATAGCGCAGATAACTGTTCTGATCCAGTTAGGGAGAGATGCCTCTGCCCAAATTAAGGTGCAAGTAAGACCCTATGCTGAAATGGATAATACAGATTTTATTTAACAATAAGGTAGAGAGATTGTCATCACCTGTGGATCTACTGGTGTCCCGTTGGTCCTTCTTCACCTTGGGCTTCTCAGTGATGGAAGTCCCAAGGCAATTCAAAAATTTTCACTATTTATACATCTTAGCAAACAAAGGAATTAATGCTAATTGGCTACACAGTTTTCTAATGATAATAAGTCTACATTCTGTCTCCCTTTTCTTTTGAGTCAGTGGGTTTCTTGGGAGAAACCCAAGTGAGAGTTACAATATCCCCCTTCTGGTATTACCTTTTACCCAGGTAATTCTCAGGAGCTGATTTCAGCACAGTTGTTGGATTGGCTTTCCTTGTGGCCTGTAAATTCTGCATACATTATTAATAATATATTCTTCTCCCCCAGCTGCATTAACCTCCCCAAAGGTTTGAGTTAACACTAGGATAAAAGTAACATCTTTATCTTATCTCAAGTTCCTGCTGTGGTGGCTTAACCTAGAGTCCAAGTTCCAGGTATCCATATCCATGGATGCATCTTCAGGGGGCTTTGGTAGTGGTCAATGCCACCTGTCCCACAATTTGGGGTGATTTTGTTTGACTGGAGATACATGTACAAGCGGTTGTTTCTTTACATGATTTTCCACAGAGGGAATTTTTGTCTGGATGTGTTGGCCAGATCTCTCCTCTGCCAGGCCTGGATTTAGCGCTGTCCCATCACTCCCTTCCGTGCTTATCTCATGGCAAAGTCCTTCTGTGGCCTTATCAGTGTTTGAGACAGGCAACTGTGCTCTTTAATTCCTTACAATAACACAGGGACATTTTCAGTCCTTCTGAAGAGTGCTTGCACAGTGTAAAGGCCTTTTCTGTCTCTCACCACCCCCTCCAGTGAGGAGGCTGAGAGTGCACAAGGAGTTGAGAGGGGACACAGGTGGGACAGCTGACTCCAGCTGACCAAAGGGATATTCCACATATCTGGCAAGAATGTTATTTGGGAAGCCACTGCTTAGGAAATGGAAGGACATCAGTTGGTAGTCAGCAAATGTTTTAATTTATATCGTCTTTCTTGGATTTATTTATCTATTATTTTCATTTTCATTAAAACATTATTATCTTATTTTATTTCAATGACTATTTGTGTTCATTTTGACCCATGAGTTTTCTCACTTTCCAACTCTCTTCCTCTCCTCGCAGTGATCAGGAGTGAGCAAGTGGCTGTGTGGCACTTATTTGCTGGCTGGGTTAAACCAGGACAAGCATAAGGTGTGCAAGTTTACAATTTGAGATTCTCAGGCTGAGTCCAAAAGTAATTTCCAATTTAGCATGATTTATCCTTCCAGTATGAAAGAAATAAAGCAGAAAAAAGGTTTTAACTTTCTCCTAAAAAGACATGGACAGGCGGTTTTCAGATGTTTTGAAACCTGTGTTTTTGAGCATAATGGTCATTTGATGTCTTGCAGGAAACACAGTTTGAGGCTTTTTTCTCCTTAGATTTTGCATCCTTCAACATTCACACAGCTAAAGGCACTGGAGGAAAAATATCACATATGCGTCATTCTCTCCATGAGCTCCAGTCATTAATGCCAGCAGATACACTTTATAGCAGTCTGGCTTTGGTTTCAGTATCATAACCAGATGACAGTGAATCATACTTTGTAACTTAGCTAAAATGTTTGAAAAATAACCCTTTTGTCTGGCTCATTCCCTCCAGCTTAATTTTTTTCTTTAAAAACGTAGCTATTTCGTAACTTGTAACATGCAGTGAAGGCAATGTGAAAAGTATAAAATTAGGAACTCCTCTCACACAGGTTTTTTGGGAAATGATGGTCACAGAGTTGGACTTCTGGATCTGCTTCGTGGGTGGCCAGGTGGAGTTCTCCCAGCTGCAGGTTCTTCTGCATCTTCCAATAAGATTGACAAATAAACTGGTACTTTGCAGTAAACTGGGGGGAAATAAATTGACTAGAGATACTGAGACAAAGAGCTTAGACTGGACACCTAATCTGTAAGTGAATTTAAGTATGGTGGTTTCTGTGTGGTGACTGGGGATAACAACCTTTTTAATAAAGTCCTGTAACTAAAAAATATATTATAAATATTTGTGCATTTTAAAAGATACTTCACATAAATAAATACTGTAAGAAACACCATTTCAGAGTCAGGGAAGTTTGTCAGCCAAAAGGTATTTCAAACTAAATATTTTATTCTCAACAAAAAGACATCGTTCACAATTTTGCTTTCTAGTGAGGTTGAATGGGCTATTTAATTTATTAACATCAATAAAATTATTCATATTCACCTTTGAAAGCTATGGTGTTCAAAAGGGACATAGGTCTGGTAGACATCCAGAAATATCAGCCTAGCATAAATAGAAGATATTGGAGCTTTCCTGCAATGCAGTGCATTCATGGCTGAATTCTGCTTAAAAATGCAGACAGGAGATTCTTGACTCTCAATGTAAAAATAGGAACTGCTGAAAGAGGAATGATCTTCTGGAGGGAAAAAAAATGGCATGCAATCAAATATTTAAAGAGAATTCCATCAGTCATGGTTACTGACTTTTTGAAAACTGTAGGATTCTTTCTGATGGTTTTGGAGGTGGTAGATATATTTTAAGTCTCAATATGGCATCATGATTTGTAGGAGGCCTTAAGGGATCCTAATCCAGTGTAACTGTTCTGGGGCTTATCTTTAGAGGTGCAGCTTCTAGTAAAGGCTTAATGTCACCAAAACTAGATTTATTTTAGCCATTATTGTTTGAAATAAAAGATTGCCTTCCAGGCAGAATGAAGAAACCTTTAATATCTGTTATTTTTTGATACCTTTATTAAAAAGTCTCAAGTACAACAAGAATTTTCTTTTGTATCATTAACTAGAGAGCTCAAAAACTGTATATTATTGATCTTAAGGGAAACAATAACTGAATTCAGGAAAGAGAAGTCTACTTTGAACCAAAGTCATTTCCTATTATATGTCAGAATGAGCATGAAGGAAAACAAAAATACAAGCTTTCCTGCATAGCATAAGGCACTGCTCAGTCATTGAGAAGACATGGGGTTAAACAAAAAGACTCAATGGGAAGGACACTTGATATTGAACTTATAACATAAAGGACAGCATGCTTCCATGGTAGTGGAAGGTAGTTGCTAAAGAGAGGGAGAGAAAAAATATCAGAAAACAGAAAGAAGAAAGTTATAAATAATTTAGGTAGAAAATTAAAAGTTATAAATAATTTTGAAATGGATAAAGTATGGCTATTATAAAGAGGATACACTATTGCATGACAGTAGAAATCTAATTTGGTTGACATGCAGTTTAAAAAGAGTCAAGAAATTACCAGTTCCTCCGAAATTCAGTTTTGAAAGCTCCTTCGTATATTTGAGCAATGTGAAGAATTACAGTCTTTTCCCATATTCCAAAAGAATTTACCTATAGCAGTATCTTTATTCTCGTTCTTTAGAGAAAAAAACATATGCAAAAGTGTTCAGGCAGAAATAAGATATGACATCCTAAATGAGGAAAGACAGAATGTCAGAAATATTATAATAGAAAAAATTTATGTCCCAAGTAAAGCCATGTCTTAAAATAGATAATGATTTTTTTCTAAAAAGAAAGGTTGTGCTCTCTTTTATATTTTGAGGCAAGTTTTTCCATCTCAAATGCACTTGCCTAGGAAAAGCTGCTCAAACTACTCCTCTGCCAGTTTTATCACTGCTAGCACCAATTACAACACTATAGCCAAGAAACAAAAGCTTTCCTGATAACAATCTTCCAAACTGTTTATTGATTGATAGTTTTAGTAAAGCACCTCTGAATCCACCTAGGAGCTTTTATTAAGTGAAAATACTAAACCAGCAGTTTTGCCAAAAAAACACCAGTTTATTAGACTGACTTTAAAATCACCCCACATTGACAATAGAAGTAAGAAACATAATTTATAGAAATTTATCTTACTAAATTATATGACTGATGCAGCATTGGACACCTTCATGTTCTCCTTCACATTTCTCGAAAATAAAAGCCCTTAGAATTGAAGACAGGAGCAGGTCAGACCCGAGAAGGCACTTCCAGAAGAAGCCTGAGCTGAATAAAATGAGCACTGCATGCAAATTAATATCTGTCATATAGCTGGATAATGCTTTTAGTCCCATAAATCCTCTGCTACATAATAGGAGTGAACTATGTCACGCAACGGTCCAACAGAGATTTTAGTACTTCAGCATTTCTTTTTGCAAATAAAATGTCTTTATAAAGTCTTAAGAAGTGGCAAAAGCAGCTGTTCTTGTATGGAGATTTAGGGGTCAATTTATGAGGGGTACAATGTAAAAAAATTTGGTTTTCATGACTCACTTTAATATGAAATAAAAAGTATTAAGAAAAGCTGTAAAACTATGCAAGTCGAGTATGCATGTTAAAATTTATGAGAAAGTTTTCTAAATTGACATCAGACCCATATTTTTAATATAGATTTATATTTATGCCACAGGCAGACATAAATTAAACCTGGATGTAACTTTGGTAGCACAAGTTTTGCCTATGGGTTAAAAGAAAATTTGTAAGAAACAACTCACAGCATCTGTTCTCTGGACAAGGATGAACATAGTTGCACATAGACAACAATCCTAATATAAGTTTACCCCCATGTACATGAAGAGCAAATCTGACTGCCCAACAAAAATATCACTATGCAAGTCTGGCCTAAGTGAAATCAGAACTGTGTGTGCTGCAGACAGCATCTCCTTGATCTCAAATGTTGACATACTTTTATGTTTTTGTCTCTTGTGAAAGAGGAGAAACGCTGAGATGAGTGAAAAGGGGTTCTATTCTGATGTCCTACTCATCACTTGGAACATTTCAGTGTGCCTGTTGACCTTAGTTGAAGATGAACATTGCAATTATCAACATTAGTGATTAAAATGGCAAAGGAATGATTTGGCCAATGACATTTTAAAAAAGAGCCAAGACTTCCATGTTCAAAGTGAATGATGCTTGTTCCTTTGTGGCACGAAAGATGTAGCAGGTAAAGCCTGTGCCAGAGTTTCTTTCTGTGACAGGAGGTTGAGAGGCACATCTCATTCCCTGTAGCATGAATCCACTGGAGCATGTCACAGGAAAATATCACCATTTGGGTCCCTTCTTACAGAGTTCACCTGCTTCTGACTAATTTTCCTATGAACTTTGATTATAAGAAAAGGTGCAATCCCCTTGATAGGTGTTCAGTTGCCTGTGATTTAAGGTGTACTTTTGGTATGGCACAGCTATAAAATCTTGTCTCAGAATCCTGAGAAAGTTGCTAAACTCCAAACTATGTCAAAATACCTAGAGCAGAACCATGTGTGCTAGGAAAAGTAAGATGGATTGAAACCCTAGACAAGATTGTTGAGGTGCAGACAGGCCCTCCAGAGTTCAAGAAGAGAAACACTGGCATGAGGAAATTTAAAATGCTAATGAAAATCAGGGGGTCTGAAGGTGCCCTTTCATTCCTATTGATACCTGTTCAGCAAAGACCCAGTGGTGTCAAACAGGGGTGATCAGAGTACTGACACTTAGCCTAGGAGCTTGCTAGTCCTAGCTGTCTGTGCCTACTGTACTAGACAATAAATAGTTGCTTTTTGTGAGTGTCCTGTTTACAAAATATCTCTGTGCAGTGGAGAAGTTTCCCAAGCAAGTTCTTGAAGTCTAAAAGTTCTGTAGGTACCAGTCGATTTTGAGGGCTACATAAACATTTATTTAGCCTATACCCTTACAGCTGCAAGCACATAAACAGAGAAGTAAGGTTGAGAAGATAAATCTGGAGTAAGTAGTTCTGTGACAGCTGAGAAGGAGCAGACAGGTGTTCCAAGCATTTGGAGCAGCCGAGACTGACAAGCATGAGAAATGTGTTCCTGCTTTGCCCATTGTTGTAATGTTGCTCTAAGAAATATTTACCAAGGCAGTATCACTGGTAGGGTGGAGCCACGACTCTATAAAAGTCATGGGCTTTCAGTCATTTAGAACCAGAACCACTTGATTTGGCATGGGCTAATAATCCATTTACTCATTCCTCACACTCCTTTTTCAGTTGCTCCTTGCTTCACTTGACATGCAGTTACAAATCCTCCTGCCGCAGGAAAAGTTAAAAGCCTTTTAAAAGTTCAATCCCTCAAGGAGCCCATTTGCCTTCGAGTATAATATACCCTGCTGCCTCTCAGGCAAGCCTAAGAGAAGTAAATTTTAAGCCAATTCAGACAATATATTAATAATTAACATTAATAAGAATATTTATAACTATTTGTGATGATAATAATAATAGCAGTAGTAGTAATAGTAATAATAACAATAATAATATCAGTATACTATATTGTGACAATATACAATACATAGGAATAATTTTAGGATAGGATAGACCATAGAACAGGTTAAGATATGTCCAACAGCAGGAAGAAAAAAGTGAGGAAAAATCAAGCTCTAAGACACACTTCCTCTCTCCTTTTCCTATTTTCATCACAGAAACATGACCACACATCTTTATGCCTTCACTAGAAATCAGACAAGATGATTTGTAGTTAGCTACATTAACCAGGAGCATCTGCTCTCATTAAATATTTTTTCTTTCCAATTGTCAGCTTGGCTTGCAGGATCACATTATGTGCTTTGGTGGTGGCTGGCCTGAGATGTTCCTCCAGGCAGCATTGTAACAGCAGGTTTGGCAGAAAGGCCAGAAGGAACTCAGCAACAGGTATGGCTCACCAGCACCACATACCCTGTACTTTTTGGGAGCTCAGCAAGTTCCATCACTACCTCCTTCTCCCATTCTCTGGGTCAGAAACCCATCTCAGACATCCCCTTGTTGTTTGTCTCAGGTAAGTATTATTCAGACTCTTCCCAACAATAGACTTTTAATTAATGATAATTACTTTTTGAGATGAGGATACCTCTGCCTTTAAGTTCCACTCTCAGTTTGAAGAGGAAATTAGCCCTTACTTGCAAAACAGCATGCTTTCCCAAATGCACCACTCATCCTTCACCTCACAAATTTGTCAGCAGACAACAGACAAGATGGAAAATTACATCCAAACTGAAGGAAACAATAGAAACCCACTGCTACAAAAGAATGGAGACAGAAGTTGCTTGATAAGTGTTTAGAGTGAGATTAATTTCTTATTATCTAAAGAAGGCTAAATTGGAACAACAAACTGGAATAAGTTTGAGTTCTATCAAGAAAAAAAATCATTTATTTTCACATTGAATTGAGTTTGTGGTGATATTTTCATTCCACCCAGCCTAATGATCTTTAAGTTCATTAAATCACTTCTTTTTCATTTGGTTAGATGAATATTAAAAGTAATAATTAAAACCCCAGATAAATTATCTTTCACAGACACATATGAACATGTCCTAAAAAATAATTGATCCAGGAGGTATGAAAAGTTATCTTATAATACCTGGGGAAATACAGTTATACGAAGACCAGATTTGAAGGCATTGTGGCGACCCACCCTTCATTTTTGTAGGAACCCTTTCAAAATTCAGCTGTGTATCCAAGAAAATAATTTCTACACAGCAAAAGCCAGGATCACCTTGCAGATAGGTATTGATGGACATCTCTGGAGCTGGAAGGTGTGGATTCAATAGCATCCCAGGATAGAGGATTCCCATCCACATGCTATGCCTTCCCTTTATGGCCTCCAGTGCCCATTTACTTACTTAATGTCGTTACAAACTGAATTATTCTTATAACCTCTGCAGCTGCTACTGGAATGAGTTACATTTGCTGTTGCTAGGTTTTGAGCTGTGCTGGTCTCTGGTCCTTGGAGCAGAGGCAGCACCATCCACTAAGCCACACGTCACACGGTGCCTTAAGAGTGTCAGCTCCGCTGAGAGCCCTCTCTCTGAAGCTGCATAGCTGCCTTTCAGCTCCATGCCCGGTCACCCAAGCCGTGGCAGCCTTTCCCAGAGCCTCTGGGGCAGCACTTTCTCCTTGTTCCCACGCTAAGGCTCTCACAGTGTTACCCTCCCTGCCCCGCACCTGCAGGCCCGACAGCGCTGCTCCGGGGTTCTCATGGGAAGTGACTGCCACCAGCGTGAGAATCACCCCGGCCTCCCCTCCCGCTCCCTACCCTGTGGTCAAAGCTTCTGGTCGACATCAGCTGACCCAAAACCACGCCTGCCCCAAATTTAATAGCCGGTCAGTGTGCAGCCTCAGCAAAATATGCTTTCAGCAGCACCAACAGGCTCTTGGGCAGGAGCAACTCGTAAGGAGAGAGTCCTGATGAAAACTGTGTTGATACTGTAGAAAAACCATTACAGGCTGAACCATGAACCACTGCACTGGAGCAGAGTCACAGAGAAGGATGCTTGCCTGGAACATCCATCATTGCTCCTCTTCCATCTTACACACTTTCTTTAATTCACAGTTTATTTACTGGTTTGCTGGTTTGGGGTTTTTGTAACCTCCATTGTAAGTTTTTCCTGCATTCATTCTTCAGAAGCAGCTCTGTTGACAATTTTAAAATTAGTTGTAGTGTTGTCCCCTTTCTTTTCAGAGAGATGTTGTTGCTTGCACCACGTTAAAAAAACAAAAGCTGGCTCAAAGTTAGCTTACACTGTGCTTACATGGAGACTAAGAGGTCAAATTTTGTGTAAAGGAGGAACAATCACAATTTAAGGACATGAGAAGCTTGTAAATTACTCTCAATTACACAGATCCTATAAGCAGTGTTGGTGTCAGAAGCTATTTCCGTGAGGCAGCCAGTGAAACAAGAGAGCTCACTGTACCAAGAATGGTACAAAGTAGTTCTACCATGACAAATGTAGAGGATTTCTGTTCTTTCTGTCACCATCATGAGGACTGAGAATAACTGCGTGAAATCAGACATAGCTTTTTAAGATATCATATGCCAGAGGAGCCTTTTGCTGATTCTGGAATTGATGGCCATTACTTTGACCTCATTTATTGAAAGAACTTGATTGTTGCAAAGCTTGAATAATGGGGGAAAAAATCTGTTTCATACTCATATTCAAGCAAGACTGAAAATAATTTATTCTTTTATTATTTATTATGAAATACCAATCTATCTTCATCATATTCAATGACTCCTGATTGTCATCGGCCCAAGGGCAACGATAATAAGCAACTGAGACTCTGCAGGCACCCTGTTCTGACAGGCTGCTAAAACTGATCTGTGAAAAGCAAGAACAGGACACATTGAGCAACATCCCAACCTCTTGCAGGCAACACGTTGCCAGCACTTACAGACAAGGATCATCTGATTTGTATCAGATATTAACACTGTATAAACACTGTATAAAATGTACAAGCATGGTTATATGTTTGTACAACTACAGCAACACAGGAAAGGAACAACAGAGTTTGAAAGTTCAGTGATAATTCCACCAGTATTTAAATGTTTCTTAGTTTTATCCTTTCAACTTTTGCAGGTCTTAAGTACTCTTAATACTTAAATATAATGAAGCTTACAGAATAAAATTCAGTAGAGGAGCTGCTAATAGTCAATCATCAAGAATATTATTTCCAAATATTGTTTAAATTCCTAGTAGTTTGTATTTCTCATAGCAGCTAGTAAATCACTCATTTTCAGTTAATTTCAGAAAATTACAGTTTCAAAATATTTCCACGACTGACTCAATCTTTTCAGTCTTTTGAAAGGAACTGGGCAGTCTAACTCCCTAAAGAGACCTGTGTTTCACTGCTATTGCCTAAACATCTTCCAGAATTTTGCACAAATAGACATAGACATTTTCTACCCCTAAAATTGCCCCAGATCTTCCTCCCTCCTTTTTTTTTTGTAGGAAGTGTTAACATTAAAACTGAGTTTTCTCCTTGAGTTACACCTGCCCCATTTCTCTTCAGTGGTACCATTCCTCTCACACCTATGAGCCTCTGCCGCCAGAGGCTTCGTTCTTCCACCTGTCCTTTCCATAGGCAGCATAATCAGTTATACCAAAACCTATTGAATGTTAGGAGAATTCTTGGAATAAAAGACATTCTGACATGTATTAGACAACTTTTAAAAAATGCAGTTCCCTTCCTTTGCAATGACTTTTCTTGTCATTTTGATTCTGCAGTGAACAATAGAATTTGAGAATTTTGATTCTGCAGTGAACAATATAAACCTAAGTATTTTGTTGGGTTTCATTGCTGTTACCTGCTTTTACCTTGCTCTTGTCCAGCCATTTCACCTAACCTACCTGAGAACAAAATCCAAGACAATTTAAGTCAATTTATGTTTATGGGTGGCATCACTTATTCTGATGTTCCCTGTGTGGGTATACTCATAAAGTAACAAAGTTCAAAGATGGTTTGGAAAGCTGTGGTTTTGATCCAATCTCACCTGGTGATGTACTCTGGTAAGTTTTCAAAGTTCAGGGGATTGTGGCTCTGGTGTTGAGGATACTCTTTGTCTTTGACATCCTGACAAGCAGATGGACAGATGGGTGGCTGAATGAATCAAATAGAACCAAAGGCTGAAGCTGAGCCATGTATCATTCAAATCATTGCATCTCAAATTGTATTGGTATTACAGAGGCAGCCCCAACACAATCAAGTTCAGCAAGACAGCCCTCACATAGCAATTGTAACAGTGACAGACTGCTATTTGTCCTTATCTTCTCTTGATGCATTTAGGGAACTGTTGTTCACAAATGGGATCTCATTGCTCTTTCTGACTTGGCAGACTCTCAGAGAATCAATCATAGAATGGTTTGAGTAGGAAGATTACCTAGTTCCAAATCCCCTGAAATGGGCAGGAATGCCATTTACTAGATCAGGTTGCTCAGGTCCCCCAACCAACCTGGCCTTAAATACTTCCAGGGATGGGGCAACCACAACTTCTCTGGGCAACTTGTTCTAGTGTCTCACCTCCCTCTGAGTAAAGAATTGCTTCCTAGCATCTAATGTAAACCCCCTCTCTTTCACTTTAAAACCTTTGCCTCTTTTCCTGACAGTATCTGCCCATATAAAAAATCCCTCTCCCTCTTTTTTCAAGCCCCCATAAGGTACTGGAAGGTGAAGTCTTGTCAACTGTTGTCATTACTCAATCATAGAAGGCCACTAGATTGGTCAGGCACAATAAAGAAAGTATTTTTGGGCTGAGTATCCCAATTGTCTCTAGCAGCACACTAGAGTCCACATTATTTAGCAGTCTCAGAGTATTTTTTTGGATGAAAAAGACTAGAAAACATGCTCCAAGGGCTCAGTGAAAGGACTCTTACCTCTGTTGCATACTCAGTCCTTAATCCACAGCCTCTAATTAGAGAAAATTTAAACTCCTAAAAATGAGTATATTTCATGTCCTAAACTCTGAAGTATCCATTTGTAGTACTTGATAATGTAGACAAAGTCTAAAAGAGTTTATTTTAGCCTTTTTTTTGTTCCAGCCTCTCTTCCTCCTCCCCCATCCAACTGAATTGCATCAAGATTTTTGATAGAATTAATCCTAATTCCAGAGAACCAGAAAATGAGAGAAAACGTGTAACGGTAGAGAAGTTGAATATTTCAAGGTCAGAAAAGCTTGATGATGTTCCTTGCTGAGGACTTAAGGTATTAGTAAAACCAGTCCCTGAACTACAATTCATTCTTTTTAGGAACTTCTGAAGTACATGAGCCCCCCAATAGCTTGAAAGAAATCAGTGAAACTAGGAGAAAGACAGGATTTAAAGGATTTGGGGAATTCAGAGTAGTCCATACTCTTCTCAGATGTCATGACTAGTTCTCACAGGCTTGTTTAATTCCACATCAGTGGCTTTAACACAGAAAAGTTTGAAAGACAAGTAAAAAGGCACTTTGGTAGACAGAATGAAAACAACAAACATCAGTAGTCAGAAAGTCTAACAAATTACTAAGCTCTGAGGGTAAGAGAAACTCTGTGTCTGTTTTTCAGGAACAAATTATAACAAATCATTCTAAATTCCTTCTTTGATGGAAGTCACTTAATAAAGAATAAATAGAAACAAAATAACTTGAATTATACAAAATGCCAGTAAACCAACTAGAAAAGATGATGTCAATTAGACTACACTCAAAATGAAAGAATGGTTGAAAACACTGTGCTGAGAAGGTGTTTATCACTGATCTACTGTCAGACTAGAAAAATATCAGGGGACTAGCTGACTATGTCCTGCATAAATGCTTGCAAGAGTCTTCACTAATGGTACAAGAGCTGGAAAAAGCACACACATACAGAATTTGGAGAAGTGAGAGGTGTAATTTGTAGCTATCTTCTTGTAGTCAACCATATTCCTAGAAGTGCTGAATATAGACTGTAATTCTTAGAAGTACTTGCAGTTCTGGGTACCTGCTGTTACCATGTATCTCTAATCAAGGATCGCTAACAAGAGACCACTTTAGGAAAAAAATTTCATTCATATATTTTTACATTTATGAGATGTATTTTGTAAAATGGCCTTGTTTATTCTTTTGTTTTACAGGTATACACTTTATCTTACCTTAACAACTTTCTTTTTTCTTTTACCACTGATATTTATTCACTATATTTTAATTTTATGTTCCATGTGGGAGATGTTTGGGCAAAACCAGAAAGGAAGGTAAAGTGTTATTCATGTTTCTCTCACACTCTGCACAGTCTGTAAAGGTTTTATATATAATAGGGCAAAAGCAACAGTACTGAAATAATACTTAGGCACTGCATAATGTAACTTTCAGTCCTCCAGACACTGCATTAGACTCCAAGAAACAGACTATGAATGGGATTCAAGGGAGGGAGCCAAGAGAAACCATTCAGAAGAAAACACTATGGAGAAAGTTATGCCTGGAGTACATCATTCTGGACAACAAAAAGGTAAAATTAAACCCTGCCCTTCTTGCTGCAGGAGGACACCTGCCCATCTTATGGCTCCAAGCTCTCAGTTCAGGGATTAGAAAAACCTGGGACAACGTGGCTGCCAGGTCTATTATCAGCTGTGGTGCTCCAGAGAGCTGCAGATCAGGTGTCTACAGTTTGCATTCCCCCTCTTGTGAGAAGGAGGCTCCAAGCCCTGCAGTAAGCCCTAGCAACTATTCACAGTCTGAGAAAATCTAGGAAATAAAAGGAGGTTGGCACTTGAAACAGGTAAAACACAATTTTCCCGTTTCAGTGAGAGCAGCTCCATGGCCAGCCTGTTTTAGTTCTAGAACAACGTGCTTTGGATTTTGTCTCATAGCAATTTTCTATAGGTTGATTTCCATTTGAGTGTGGTTTATAATTCCTCAGGCTGGAGGATCATTTGCTTCTTTGCTCTAAGTTTCCTTTAAGCTCATAAGAGTCATGTTTTAATTGGATATCTCTGTACCAGTTGAGAGCAAAAAAAATAATGTAGTCAGAGGTGAAAAGGGATGTAAAGCAATATAGCTCTCATGTTGAGAAGGAGAAAGCATTTTTAATCAAAATAATTGACAGTATTTCACCAAATACATGTAAACAATTCCCAGCAGCTCCTTAATGTGTGGCATAGGATCACAACAGAAGAAAGAATAATGTGCAAACAACAGAAGAGAGCTGGCCTTTGCCTGCACTGCTTGGTCTCAGATAACTGCTGTTCATTACTATACTCAGTTCATGCCATCATCTTCTCACCTTGATTATCCACACAAAGGGTTCTTCTTTGTTTTGCAGATACACTGATATGCCCAGGCAAAGAGTTATGAAGCTTGCTGGGATGGTGCTTGCTTTGATCAATGTGTTTGTGATAAGCACTGCCCCTTCCATGTGATCCAGCTCATGAATCTCCAAGCTTCTCAGCCAGCCCTGACCTTCTACATTAGCTATTACATCTCCATCTGCCTCAGCTACACCAGCAGCAACATTAATCCCTTTCTGTGCATCCTGCTTAGTGGGAACTTCCAGAAGGATCTCCAGCAGTACACAAGCATGGAAGTCAGGATGGTAGAAGAGAATGTCATCATTGAATGCACCCTCAAGTCAAGTTTTTGAAAGGAGATTCTTCTTCCAACAAAAAATTTACTATTTTTGTGTAGATTTTATTGGTTGCCACAGGTGGGCCTGATTTCCCTTCCTTCATGGAACTGAAACTCAGAAGGGGCTTTATTTCTAGAATCACAGCAGTGTCAAGCTAAAGAAAGAGGAGCATCTGCACCACTGTTTCCAAGGTTAGAATTCCTAGAATAGGAATCAACAGAATTTTTTTGCTACTGTGACATTGCCTTTTTTATGATGATTTGCACATAGGTTGTCTCCAAAGGGATGGAGACAAAAGCCAGTTTTGAAAAGCAGTAGTCCTCTGCTGGTTGGAAGACAAAGTGACTGTGGAGGGCATTTGGGATCTGACTCTGTGTGTGAGGTCACGGAAACTGTAAGTTAATGACAAAAAAAAGAGACATAGCTACTGATGACTCAGAAAGGAGTACTATTGATTTTCATCCTAACTACAGCTGTCTCATCTGGCACTCACTTGTGAGCAATTAAAGTCAAGGGAGAGACATGAAAAGCCCTTTTGGAAGAAAATTACTTTTAAATTAACCTTTGTACGTAATCTTGTAAACAAAGAAGCGAATTCAGTGTGCGTCATCGGAAATTATTAAACCTAAGTTTTGAAATGAGCTGTAGGTGTCAGGGATGTGTCTTTGCTCCTCTTTTCTCAAAATCCCTGTTTCTGAGAGAGCCCCAAGAAGGGTATTCCATCCTGAAAGAGCTCAATGCTAGTCTCACAACAAGTGCTAAGAAGAGCTTGGTGCCCAGGATGCACCCCCTCTTCATTTCAAGAGGGGTAGAAGAACATCTGCTTGTAACACTTAATCTGCAAGGTTTTTAACAGTAGGACATAATCAAGCAACACTATTAGGATCTTGCCAGCTAATACAGAAAAATGGTGAAAGAAAATTCTCTTTAAAAATCTAATGTTCTTGAGAGTTGTTCACATTTTTTGTTTTCAGCACACTGCGTTTATCCACATCATGTTCTCTTCTCAGACCACTTTATCTTATCTCAGGACTCCACTTTTTTTGGGGTGAAGATAATATTTCACTATGACCAGAGGTTTTATGACTAGTTTTTTTTTGTTATTCAGAGACCTGATGAATCTGAAAGATTTAGGATACACCTCCTCACATTTGCAGTTAGTTTCCCTCTTGTTCATCCACCCCAAATGGGACTTTTATTTACTTATTTGCAGCACTGTGGAGGTCACTTTTAGTGACCACACTCCCAGATCTGCGAGCCTCTTGCATGATTCATGACACAGGAAAATTATTAAATTAGCAGTTTGCACACAAAGTGACTTATCAAGTATTACCAAAATATTGCTGTGCTAAATGCATGTCTGTCAGTTCACTGTTTCAGTCTGTGGAATGTGTCACATTTGTTTCTGAATTACAACTGTGACTTAACAGATTTCTCTTTCTTTTCTTTATTTTTCCTTGCCTGGCTTTTTGAATCAGAGCAGAACACTAATGATATGATATTTAGTATTTATAGCAATGAGAAAATAGCCTTTTATTATAGTCTTGGTGTTTTACTCTTTTGCCTGTCATAGCACCATTCTCTCTGTTGCTGACATCATAGCAGTGAAATGGAACCACAGAAGCACCAAGTTCATGAAATTATCCTAGCAAGACCAACAGGACACTGAATTTCCTCTTGTGTGGGACAATAATAAAATAGTTTATAGTTCAGCATTTTTCTCACCTTCTCCATATTGTTTTAATTCCCTTTATCAGAAAATAAAATTGACGTACTTCAGGGAAATTGATGTAAATATTAAAACTTTTTATTTACCAGTTGCTAAATTTTCTCCGTTAATGAAAGTCCAGAAAGGGATATGATAGAAATAATTCTTTAATGTTTTGGAGAATCTGATCTGGATTTTGTTGTTTCACAGACAACTAGGATAAGCAGTTCATTGGAAAATAAAAACAGGGGGAAAGGAAGATATTGCAAGTCAGATGGATTGTAAATAGCTCTAAAAGCTGAAATAGTATGTCTCTCAGTTGAAATAGTATTGATGAAGAAAATCTGGATTTGAAGGAAGAATGCCATAGTGGGTCTAGAGAAAAACTGTAGAAGGCTATGAAAGGCTGAACAGTGCTGAAATCAAACTGGAACAGTGAGTCCATTTTCTAATGATGATATGTGTTTTCTGGGCTGCTTTGCCACTGCATCGTCACATATAAACTGCCCAAAACATATAATTTCAAAAAGTTTCTTTCAAGATACCTACTTGCACTCTAGTGCAGAGTAGCTGCATACAGATAAGGCAGACACCCATACCTTCAGATAATTTTTTGCATTATTCATTTTACATGAAACATTTGTTTGAAATGCAGCATTTCTGATCAGGATTGTTAACATTGTGCTGCAACTAACCATCCAGTTCAGCATTTCAAGCTTTGTTGTATTTGAACTTTTGGCAATAGGTTGAGGGTGCAAATATTCAGTCATTAAATCAGAATATTATAGCTGAAAGTTTCCAAACCATCAGGAAGCCAGCCCTGACTGTACTCCAAGGCACTGTGGAGCAGAAACTTCTTCCAGAAAATGTAATGTCAAAACTTTGGGATTTAATATTGTATCACCTGCTACATACATTGTGATGACTACTTAATCCCATCATCCAGTCTAAAACACTGCATGCACAAGCGAACTGGATGCCTGAGTGAAACTGGATATCTTAAGAGTTGGCAATGGTATGATATATGCAGCATTGCCTATCCAGAAAAAGCACTTAACAGACTTCTTGCATTTTAAGCATGTAGATAGTCTCACAGAAATCAGTGTAGGCATGCAACTATGTGATTTGCCATACTGGGGCCCAAACCTTCTGTCCAAATGTCAGTACCATCTGGGGGTGAATTCACAGGGTATAGGCAACTTAAAGGTATGTACAAAGGTAGAAATGAGAGAGGAGATATCTGTGCACAGTTGGTAGCAGGTAAGTGTTTGGAAACAGATGCAGGCATAATTAGCTCTCCAGAGGTGATCGTGCTGAGAAATACAATAGGAAGACTATCCTTGCCTTCAGAAATATTTCTTGGGGCTTGTTTTCAAAGGGTTAAATTTGTATTTGGCTAGGATCCCCTATGGCCATGATGCTGTAGAGCAGTGGTGTCTCCTGTTCCTTGTGCTCTCTGTCAGCTTCCTCTTGCCTTGAAAGAATTCATCATCTTTAAAGGACAATAGCACCATCCAAATCAACATGAATCTCAGCAATGTGGTGATTTCCCGTTCGTTTGTGCATACAACACCTTTGCAGCTGGATATTTGCAGGTGGGGGAACTTTCTACACAGCTAAGTGTATTGTGTAAAGCTAGAAGTGTGTTTACTGTCCAGTAATTCAGCTAAAATATGTGCAATGTGGTGTTGATCCAATAGTAGTGACAAATCATTTAACCATTAAGTTATTGGAATTAATCACCAAGCCCTGTAGGTACACTAGGGAAGATCCTTGATACTGAAAGAAGCTCCAGTTTTGTCCTTATGCAGAATGATTTCTTTACTGCTAAAGTTTTACCACATTGCTAACAATGACCTAGGCCTGTTCCTGGTGCTAAATAAAAACTAATCTCTGACTGGTTCAATGTGAGATATCAAAATGTATTTCTTCATTGAGCATCTTACCATAAAAATTGAAAAGAAACACCTCTGAAAGTAACAAGAGAACCATATGAACTGTTAGGGCCAATAGGTTCAATCTCAGCTTAAACTTCAATTTTCATCAATATGCCTTTTTTTGTACAATGTTCTATGTAAAGGGGGGATATAAAGGCTAGAATGCTTGTTTAGGTCATTTGGACTGAAAAGTAAAATATAGTAAAAGAATTTTTAATATGTTCTTTAAGATGAAAGTTTGAATTTCTTCCTTTTTATCTATTCTAAATATACTGTATTTGCAGCTCTGATTCTGTAAGATACTTATGCCCCTGCTTCTGCCTCTTCAGTTGGTCTGGATTTAGGAATATGTTTGAATATATTGGCAGGACTATCTTCTGGTATCTTGTAGAGAAAAGAGAATACCAGAGTTATTTCTCTCACTATTTTGCAAATCACTCCTTGAAGAAAATGAAACTTTATGATATGATGCCCTTCTTTGTCTCTTGCGTGGTTTGAGATGTGCAGAGGCTTTGGCCAGCTTTGCAGCCTCATGCCAAGAGAGAATAACCAGGACACGTAAACCTGCACCCATCAGCTCAGCAAATGAGTTGGATAAAGATGAAATTTGATCAAAGATGCACCTCACAAGATTTTAAACCATTTGTGTGACTTAAGATGTAGGAACAAAATAGAAGCCATGCCTGTGAGCCTGGATTTCCCAATTCCTTCATGTACAAACATCTCAGAAAAAAGATAATTTTGAAATAGACCCCATTGGCAAGAAATTAAAAACAATGCACATGTGGTGTAGAGAAATGAGCACAAGACCAGCAATATTAGATGTTCCAGGCAGACAATCCTTCCAAGGGCTTCCTCCAGACACGGAGGGGTGGTAAAGTGTTTTGGGGCTGGGAATATGGCAGTGGGGAGCAGTACCAGCTCTTGGCAAGGAAGGACTTGGGAACTGGCATCTTTCCCTGGGCTCTGAGAAGAGAGAAACAAGAAATGCCTTCCCATTCTGTTTATCCATCTCCTTTTCAGCTTCAGCTCCCAAAATTTATCTTCCTCTTAATTTCTGTGATTTAGAAATCATAGCAAAAGACCATTCATGCAATATAGCATGAACTGACTTATGTCCAGGTATATCAGCTTACTCACAAAATATTATGGGTAACAGGAGAGAGCAGATAAGAGAAAGATGCATTTCTTCAGAATTAGAAGAATCAGAGCAGGATGTTCTCGAAAGCATTTTCACTAAGGAAGAGGGAAAATACAGAGAGAAAATAATTAATAGCAAATGTGTTGATTTAAACTTAAGGATGGGGGGGTTTCCATTTTTTTTAATTAGTGGTTTTTTTAAATGCTGCCATCCATTAAGCCAGAAGCAAAAGAGAACAAAAGTAGCTTGAATAGTCTCATAATCTGTTCTATTTAAATTAATTGGGGTAAAATCTCACCAAAAAAAATTAAATCCATCAAATCTCTCTGGGTTTAGCTGGAGAGAGAACTAACAGTTGCATTCTTGGGACATAAGGCATTTTCTCTAAAGTTTATATATATAGACTAAAAATTCAGTAAGTATTAGCGACATAAAGAAAATTGTGAAGAGAGCAAGGTGTGGCTTTTGTGAGCACTGTGTTCTACACCTTCTAATTTGTGTGGATGTAAAATAGCAATTTAACTACGTAGACTGAGATACAGTAGAGCTGTGCAAGCAGAAAGAGAAATTTATTTACTTTTTTCCAATGATATCTTGTACAAGAAACCTGAAAGATTTTCAACTTCAAGGCCTAACAGTAATAAATTGTCAGCAACATCAGTGAAACATTTAATCTTCTATTTTTTCCATTCAATTTTGGACATAAAAAGAAATTAATTGCTGAGTTGTAATAAGATTTTTTTTTAAATGTGCACACTGTTTGGTATTTGCTTGCATTTCCTTGTGGCCACCAAATTTGGACTGATGTGGTGCCAAGCTGTAGCAGCACTGACTCTTCAGACATATTTACTATGCCTTTTGGCCCTCTGGATCATTTTAACAAGGTCTCTGATAGAACATATTGGGGAAAATTCAAATTACTTTTCTATTATTGCAGGACCTCCTTCTTTTCACTGTATTTTTACAACATATGTTATCTTGTGTGTTTGCCCAACTACCTTCAGCACAAAGCACAAATAAAAATGTCCTTTTTCTAAATTCCAGTGTTTCATTAGTGAATTCTGAAATATAAGTTTTTTAAATAAGCGACTGGGGAAGCACATTTAATTTACCTTTAGTAAGACACCTAGCCACTTTTCAGAGCCTCATCTACATGAAGAGAAAAGCAGCACAATATATTTTTAGAAATCCTTTACAGATGGGTTTAGCCCCCAGTTAATGCACTCATGAGAGAGATTGCTATTACAAGTTTCTGAGCATTCATCTTTTGCAGTGGAGGATCCTTCATGTGGGCAAAACTTGTAGTGCACACACACATACTCCCTCTCCCAGTTATCACCCCTTTTCCCTCAGAAAATTAACACAAATGAAAACATTTCGAATAGTTGAGTATTTTCAATGAGCCAGCTCAAAACTACAATAAAGTGAAAAGCTCCTTTAGCTTGGAGAACTTCTCTGTTTTACCAGAACAGGTTCCAAAATTTTAGTAATTATTCTGTGTTGAAAAACACCATCCGTTTCTTGGAAAAGAAACAAATTGTAATGAAATTCACTGTGAATGCAAGCTGCAAGCAACAATAATGAGCAGTCTGGTGATGAGCACCCAGTAAGTCACTGAGAAACCCCTGTGTAATTCCAGTCTTCAAGATTTGTTGGAATGGGCTCAAGTGCTTGAGAAAGGGAGTCTGCCTTTTCTATTTCATGTTTAAATACTATTAAACACTTAATTTCCTCCAAGGAGACCTGAATTTGTGTTTCAACACCTAAGATTCCCCTGGGTGTATGGGAAATCCATCCTCAGCTTGTGACCACCACTGCACAGAAGACTTGAACCAGGGTGCCATCCCAATATAAAGGGTGAGTAAACCAACAATAATGAGTGCAATTATGTAGCTCATTCTCAACTGCAGCTCAACAATATTTTGTGAGTAAGCTGTTACACTTGGCCATAGGTCAATTCATGCTATATTGCATTATTGCATATATATTTACATTAAAAGGTCTATTCAAACTACTACTCAAAGTCAGTAACACTGGGAAATAATTGTTTGCTCCTAGGAAAGCTGCACCACATTTTGAATCAAATCACTATTTGTTATTTCACACCTCACCAACATGTAATTTAACATCCTATATTAGATTTGTGGTGAAATGGGCAAGAAGGTTTTGTCATCCTTCTGCTAACCTTTGAAAGCTAAGGAGGGGAAAATCAATGTCTGGCACAATTAATGTGATTTACTGTAGACATCTGTATAAGAATGAGATTAATCATATCCATTTACTGTGCTTCCATTGAGTATAATCTGAGAGGTCCATCCAGATTAGACACATCCATCACAAATGCAGCATTTCCTTAGATGAATCACACCTAATAAGTCAAATTATACATAGAACATATATAGACTCCTCATATGTACTAAATATTATGCCATTTACTGCATTATTAACATTTAGGTTCTCTCTTGATGACATTAAAATTAAAACAGAATAGAATACAGTTGATGATTTATACCAGTTAAGCAGTTGTGATCAAAATGGTTATGGCGATCTGACTGAAGCAAATTGTGGTTCATGAAAAAATACAGTTAACCAAAAAATTGACTTCTTATCTGTTTGAATTATTTAATCCTTGAAGGCCAGGATTGGAATATAGCCTGAGAAAGAAGATCTCATAGCACCTCACTTCACTTTGTGAAATGTATTTCTCCATGCATGTAAAAAAGGCCAAAAAGTTTTGAAGAATTTACACAATACAAGACTTCTGAACTGAATAACATAAAATAATTCTTTTTAATGTAATTTTAATATACATTAAGGAAGTATATTTAAAATCTTTTGTATGTTATTACAAGTTTGGATAAAGTTAGGTGTGTGTAAGGGTGACAGAAGAGAGGGCATATGTCAGTCTTTTTCACCTGGATACCCAGAAATACACATGTACATTTTAATTGGTTATGTTATTTAAAAATAACTTGATTTTTAAGAGCTGATATTTTACACTGGCATTGTTATTTATTATGCTCTCTAAGACACTCTGAGGTGGTTCAGGACCCAATCCCAGAATAAGAGCTAGTTGTGCATAGACTAAGGATACATGATTAATGAGAAAATACTAAATCACATGCTAAGATGGTGAAGAGAAAAGAAATCCTTCTGCTAATTCAGACCTTAGGAAAAGCAAACTATGTTCAGTGAAAGATGGAACAAATGTCAGAATAAGAGCTGGTATGCACTGTGCATGATCATAATACTTACCTCCAAAATAATGGGGAAATAATATTGGGAGAGACTTGTAAAATTATTTCAGTGACTGTTTGAAATGAGCATTAAGATTTGAGCTGATTGTTAGGACAAAGCTGTGTGATATTTAAAAATAAAAAAGCATTTATTGACAGTGAGATATGAAATATATACAATAATCTCATTCAGACTGACCTGTGCATCTTAAGATTCAGGGGACACCTGTCTTGCAGCTGCACCTGAACCGTACGTCGCTACACTTCATGCCACTTAATGACCAGTCACTAAACAACTGGTCAGGTTTGGGGCTTCCTTCTGCTGTCAGCATGCCCTGGCAAAGGCCACCAGCTGGAAGTGTAGGTTGTTAAGGCCTTGTTCTTTAACTATCCCATTCTGCCATGTCCATTTTCTGCCACATCCATTCTTTGTGTTGTCCATTTGCTGTCATGCTTTGTGAGTTTCATGAAATTTATAGCCAAATACAATATTGTCATAACTCAGTTGGATGTGAGTATTTCATCTTGACATTTGATGATAAATGCCCAGGGCAACCTCTCTATATATAAAACTGCAGATCTGGAACAAAGATAATTTGTCAAATTTGAACCCAGGAAAACTGGTTTTGAGTCCTGACTATTCAGCCTAGACAAATGTTTTTATTTCACAAAAAATATGTGAGAGGCTGTAAAAAAGGAGGGAAAAACATTTGAAGTTTGCAGGGGCAGATTAACTCCATCTTTTTAGGAGAAGAGGATTATGACACCCTCAACCAGGGATTGTACATGACTGCCCAGGACAATACTACACAGTTTAACTAGCTGGCCTAATGATACCACTAAGCTGACAAAACCCTAACTGGACATGACTTGCAGCAGTAAAAAGGTCTTTCTACCTTCCTGAGTTATACTGCTTGGAGTGACTTTTAGCTGAGTTGGAAAATGAGTCAATTTTTCTATATAAGCCACAGGCCTATTAAAGAGCTTTGCTATCAAGACCACACTGCAGCAGACACACCAGTGGTGTGCAGACTGACCCCAGAGCTCATGTAGGAAAGACAGGTCTTCATTTGTTCAAGCAAGTCATCTGTAGTCCAGAACAACCAAAAATGTCAAGATGTGACCATTAAGGTGAGAAACAGAGGATGGATTTATATAAAGGAGTTTTCAAGCTAACTGACAGTCTTCTTTTCAGAAGACCTGGGTTGTTTGAGCAGGCTCTGAGAGCAGGGGATGCAGAAGTGTGGGCAGGGATGGATGCTGGACAAACATTGGCTCTCAGAGTTGAGAGCTCCCTTCCAACAGAGGAGAACGAAAAGGAGCCACCTGCCACATGTGGAGAGCCAAGGCCATGGAACATGTGGAGCAGTTTTCCAGAGGTTGTTTTCTGAGCCAAAATATTGGTAGCCAACTACTCTTCTTATCAGTCAAGCCCACACCACCTTCATCAGTGACCTGAGTAAGGGTTGCAGGATTTAGATATCCAAGTTCAGACTGACTTTTGAGAAAAGGTATTCTGCTTCCAAAGGTTTATTGCAACTGCCACTTCTTTAACTAAATTTGGTCTACTGAACTGCGATGGATCAATTTAAATTTATCATTGTTTAGCACTGAAAACCTGAATTTGATGTCTACACTGCAGTGTCATCTTCACAACTGTACATCTGTATATAAAAGTAGTATAGAAAATATTACTGTGAATTTGAGGAAAATGTTTTTATTTTCCCAGTGCTCTGAACCATATCAAAGGTAAATCTAAATTCCCAGTCCCTGGAGTCACACTCAATGAGACATCAGTGTTACATCAGGGACACCACGAAATATTGTGCTGTCAGAGTGGAAAGAGATTTGCTTCAGAACAATTTTATGAACATACAAAGCTACTGTGTATGACTTTTGCAATGATATTATACTATTTTTAATCACTTGTATTGCATGAGTTTAGTGGTTTTTCACTATAGAAACTCTACTGAAACTGTATTCCTGTGAGGAGAACACAGGGAAGATGCAAGATTCCTAAAATTTAAAACAAGAATGGACTGTTAGACAGTTTGGATTTTTTTTTTATTTAATTACTTGCAATTACAACTGTAGCTTCTGTTTGGCAAAATGTGAGCTATACTCAGCTAAAGCATTTTTACAAAAGGTATAAAGCATTCATAGACAGATATCAAGAGACAGAAGATACACTGCCTCTCTAGATTACCCAATCAATAGTCACCTTCAGTACAAAAAATGTGTACCAAGTCAATCATTTGGATATATCTGATTCCAGATTTTGGCACTTGGTCTTCATCCTTAGATCCTAGCATCTGTTTCTGGGACTTTTGGCATATTTTGTATTAAAAAGGTTCTGAAATACGTCAGTCCTAAGCTATTCTGAAGCCACCAGATTTGGTGTTTGTGTTCTTCTTCTCTTTACTTTTGACTTTACATATTGCTGAAGCTTCATTTTTAGCTCCTCACACCCAATCTCATCAATGCCTGTAACTTGATGATAGGACATTCTCTTTGAGGGAATTTTGACTAATGTCAAGTAAATAAACTTCAATTTCTGTCTTCCATGTTTAGTGTGAGTAGACAGGCACAGGAATAGATATCTTTGGGAAAGAAATAGCTTCTCAAAGAATGTCTTCAAGAGTAGAAATGGCATTAGTTGGCACTTTCACTTTTTTTAAGAATGCTCATAATGAATTCTCACCTTGTCTGGTTACCGCTGTATGATGGGGAGTTTCCATGGTGATCAAATAAAGTTTAATTAAGATGCAGAAATCTTGACACTGTGTTGCCTGACTCAGTTTTATGACATTCATAATGCCCCTTAGCTTCAACAGAATAGTGCTGCAAGTAATTAGTGACAAGTGGTAGATCTCAACACTACTTAATCATGATCAGTTCTCCTGGAATAACTCATTTTTTGAAAAATTATTCTGCAGAACACACTGGCATTTCTACAGGAAAAATGAAAGAAAATAAAGTTTGAAGCATTGTAAATACATTAAAAGGAAGAGATTTGATGTCAAGACCTTAGCTAGTGTGAGTTGTGCACTGAAGAGCTGACTGAATAGCATTTGCCAATTTTTAAGGCCTTGTAACTGTTACTTTAATATAAAATAATCAGAAAAAAAAATAAAAGGAAGCAAATCTTTACTTATTATGTGGCAGATACTTAAGTTGTTTGTTTCCAGCTTAGATTGACAAAGTTACAGAGGAGTATTTTCAGAGCCTGAGTCCTTCCCCCAGGGCCAATAGAGTTAACACCTGACCTTGCACAGAACCATCCCCAAGAATCACACCATATGCCCGAGAGCATTGTCCAAATGTTTCTTGAGCTCAGTCAGGCTGGTGCTGTGACCACTGCCCTGGGGAGCCTGTTCCAGTGCCCAGCCACTCTCTGGGTAGAGAACCTTTGTGAGTCCTTCCCCCAGGGCCAATAGAGTTAACACCTGACCTTGCACAGAACCATCCCCAAGAATCACACCATATGCCCGAGAGCATTGTCCAAATGTTTCTTGAGCTCAGTCAGGCTGGTGCTGTGACCACTGCCCTGGGGAGCCTGTTCCAGTGCCCAGCCACTCTCTGGGTAGAGAACCTTTGCCTGATGTCCAACCTAACCCTCCCCTGACAGAGCTTCAGGCCATTCCCACAGTTTCTATCAATGGCATCTGAGAAGAGATGAGAACCTGCCCCTCCACTTCCCCTCCTGAGGAAGCTGAGGCTGCTGTGATGTCTCTCCTCAGTCTCCTCTTCTTTAGGCCAAAGGAGCCAAGTCACCTCCACTGCTTCTCGTAACTGACAGTTTATTTACTGTGATTTTTAGATATTTTCTTTTGCAGCTAAAGCTGCTCAAACATTTCAAGTGGCACATGATGACACAGGATGACTGAATAAAATACTCCAGGGTGTATCTACAACTCCTCTGCCAGAGGCTTTTTTCCCTCAGCCCCTTCAGAATCAGCAGAAACAGACCTGCAGTTACTTGTCTGTTGCCACACTTCCCAGAGTTCATTAACCTCACCTCACTGTCAGGCTGAGACCCATGGAGCATTAGACATGTGCACATGCCTGCTTCAACTCACCAGAGCAAAAGGAAGGAAACTGAGGTTCACAATTCCTTAAATTTTCCTGCCACAAATTGTGATTTTTTTCTGAAAGTTTTCTTATTCACCCAGTTAAAACAGTGCAT
>VZRX01011495.1:12319-45854 GCA_013398075.1 Notiomystis cincta | reverse complement strand
TTAGGCTGGATGTCAGGAAAAGGCTCTTCACTAGAGGGTGGCTGGGCACCAGAACAGGCTCCCCAGGGAAGTGGCCACAGCACCAACTCTGACAGAGCTCAAGAGTTTGGACAACGCTCTCAGGCACATGGTCTGATTTCTGGGGATGTCCTGTGCAGGGCCAGGAGTTGGACTTTGATGATCCTATGGGTCCCTTCCAACTCAGCATATTCTGTGATTCTGTGAAAACAATAATTTCTGCCAAATTATTGCTGTTTCTAATTCATGAACTGCCAATTTCTGCTTAATGGATAACATTTCTAGATATGGTCAATGAACCGTATGCACATAAAGAGAAATTATATGTTCTTCCAGAACCATTTTTTTTCACTCTGTCCACTAAATGTTAAAAGCAAATAAACATTACTTAAATGAACAGTTCATTCCCAAAACATTAAATTCTCAATTACAGTGGGGAAAAAAAATTTCTGTCTTCCCCTTTTAAATCATGCATTTAGGTATCTTTGTTTAAAGTGAGCCTCTACCACCTCAATTGCATGACTTCCTTTCAGTAAGGGGAACGGTGATATATATTAACAAAAGATGTTGGTGTTAAGAAAAATATAAGGTCAGTTAAAGGATGATAGAAACAAAATTCCTCTCATTTTTCTTTATTTCTCAGCAGATCCTTCCAAACCTAAAGAAAGGTATAATAATTTAATAAATAAGTTACCCTTTTATAAATAAGTACCTACAACAGCCATGCTCACTCTAGGAACTACTGACTCTAATGTTGCAGATATCCAACTACTTTTTTATACCTCTATGTATTGGTTTAGAACAACAATTGGTTTAGAACCTGACACACCCATATGGCTCTGGGCTCTGCCCCTTCACAACTACTGCAAAAAAAATTAACTCTGTCCTGGCCAAAAACTGGACACTCTGCTTTCGTGATTTTAATTACAATTGGTCCAGATGCTTATCTTTAGCATCTCAGTAGTTGCTTCACGTCCTTACAGATTACAACATAAAAATTTGCAGATGGGACCAGCAGCATCACTTTCTTGAAGGAAAATACCACAATGGGACTGCTACTTGGTTTAAGATAACATCTCAGAGCTTAGATAATAGAGCTTCACAGTCTTCCCAGTTGGGCTTTACAACTGGTTTATAATGTCCAATAGCTACCAGTGCATCTGTGTTCTAGTCTCTCTTCTGTGAACCTTTTGAACAACTAGAAATTAAATTTGTAAGGATGACATGAGGTAAAATAATACTCATTCTCTTATTTTAAACTAGCTATTCAATAAGGTTTTTGGATATTTTATGAAGGTGCAGTGTCACAAGGAATAATAGGTAATCACCTCTTTTATTAAGAAGTTTAAAGCCTTTAAAATCTTTAACCAAATAAAGAAAGATGTGTGTTTGAATGAAAAACTAAGGAAAAAGCTTTTGAGAGGAACAGTGCAACAGTATATGGCACCCCATCACAGTATAGATTTTGAAGTTATTTTTGGAAGTTTTTTCACATTCTTGGATCTAATGTGCAGTGACAGCCCACCAAAAAATTTCTTTTAATGAAGCAGGTACTGAGAACAAGGGTTGTAGTATTTCTGTTATGCCCACATATTTATTATAGTCTTGAATACTGTCAAGAGAAAGACACAGCTGCCTTAAAATTAACACCAGGAAAGGATGACATTGTTTGCTTTAGAGACAAGTCTGACACAGGTGATAATATGTTTTTCAAATCAGAAAAGTGAGAACAAATTGAGAAACCATAACTGACTGTTATTATAAATTATTATACCCTTTTCCTCAAAGAAACAAAAATACAAGAAAAGAGCAAGGTATTCACTGAAAATAGAAGAAGATCATCTTTAAAAGCACAAAAATGCTACTTTCTACAGAGGATTGCAAAATTTTATAATGCAGCACCACAAGATCTCTGTAGAGGGAGTCAGCATTTGAGGGTTCAGAAGGAGGTTTCGACAGTTTCATTAATTGTTGAAATGAATACTTTATTTAGTATTTAAATGAATACTTTAAGAAACGAAGGCCAGATAGAGATCTGTTACACATCTGTGTACACATCATCCTTTATGCAACAACTGTAAACACAGAATGTCATGTGTACAGACAAGAGAAATTGGCTATTTTGTCCCTTTTCTTGAAGCCACATTGTTGGTCTACACAAACTACTGCTCTGATTTGGCAGATATTCCTTGGGCAACGGTCTGTTTAAGTGCATGAGGAACATCTCTTTCACCTCTCTCCTTGAGTGTGAGCTGTCACCAGATAATTGTAAAATGAAGAGTTGTCCTTAAGTGGACAAGGGCCAGGGGAAAAGAAAAACATAGGAGACAAAAGATTATTTAAGCAACAGTCATGCAGAAGTAAATTGTAAATTGTAAATTTGAAATTGAAAAAAATTGTAAATTGAAAATTGTAAAAAAAAAAAAACAAAAACTAAAACAAAAACAAAAATATATAGAAAGAACAAGGAGTTAGTGGAAAGATTTGCTGCTTTCAAAATTGAAGCAGTCCAGTCATAATCAGCAGGGGTTCTTTTTTCCCTTTTTTTTTTTTTTGGGGGGTGGGGGAATGGTTAATGAGAAAAAAGAAGCATTCAAAATTACTCAAATTAGTCACAACCATTTTAAAAAATATGTACTTTTGACACAAACACTGTCATCATTGTCAAAAACATCTTATCTGCAGAATTGGTGCTTTCAGCTAGGAATACAAACTAAATCTGTCAAAACATGACAATTCTCACTTTTGCTTGTCAGCTTTCATTACCAGTTACTCAGGGCTATTATGAGTTCAAACTCCAGGACAAGAACAAATATTATTGATAGAACACCTATTGGCTTTGAGATACATTGTATAATTTGATTAACTTTTTTGCCACTCCTCAGTTTTAAAATAAAAAAACATCTTTTTTCAAAAAATAAAAGTTTTCCACCAAATTTATTTGCCTGCAAAAAGTTCTAGTCTCATCCCTTTAAGGTGACCAAGTTCATTCACTGAATGTTAAATGAGAGCCAGTCAAAGTAAACAGTTTGCGAATTGCGTATAAAATAACCTCTGCGAGCTGGCAAATACACAGCAACAGTAAAACACATTTCCAGAAATTAATGCCCTTCCCTCATGGATTTAATGGGGCTGGACAGACACTGTTCATGTGGGCAAAGCTTGTGAATCACTAGGAGCAGAGAACAAGGAGCTGGCTCCTTCACGAGTATTGTCTGCAATGAATTATTCAGTCAACTATATTTATGACCACCTGAGATGAAAATGTGCTGCTAACTCCAATCAGCATTAACTTGCCTTCCCTTCCTATTCCCACTGATGGTCAGAGAATATTGATGAAATCGTCTACTGCAGCATTTAATGTTTATTTAATTAACAAGTGCTCCACTTGCTAATTGCAGGGTTCCCTTCATGAATCAAGGTAAGAACACTCAGTCTTTAAATCCCAGGAAGGTTATGTAATTTCTCAGGCTCATTTCCAATGCACATTCACCAAAATGAGCCAACTCCATTCCAATGGAGCAAATGTTCTCAAAAAACTCAGTTAAATGCAGAATGTGATAAGTACTGAAAAGATTCCGTTGAGCATTTTGAGTGCATTTATGAACAAGTGTCACAGAGAGAGAGAGAAATGAGATTCAGTAAACTGACAGGATTTTGGCCTTAAACTTATAACTCATGTCCTCAGCAAGTAAAGACATACTCAAAAAGGAGAAAGATTACTGAGGTAGTTATAAGTAAGAAAATATGATTTCGACAAGCCCACAATGGGTAGGATTTTATGTGTAAGTAATAGTCCAAAAGTACAAGTAGTGGCTTTTGGGGTGGAGAAACAGGGGGAAAAAATTTTCAAAGATCCTAAGTTTTGCAGTCTAGACATCTAAAGAAACCCTTGGGAAGTCACTAAACCAAAATATGAGACACCTGATTGGAAAAATATTTGGGGAAAACCTTTGCATTTTTGGTTTATTTTTATAGCTTGATTGTTTGGGGGTTTTTTTAATTAGATTGTTGAAGACTGTAAAAGGTATTTGCTTCATTTTGCTATTAGAAACTTCAGCTTTTCAGAGTTTCCCAGTGGGAATGATGTTATCCAATGAACAGAAAGGCATTCACATGTACAGAGACAAGCTTCCAGTGTCCCTTTGACCTTGTCACAAATACCTCAAAAAGGTTGGCCAGCCAACCACTCACCCAGCATGGGCGTTGTTCTCCAATCAGAAAAGCATAAAGAAAGTAACAGTGGTTGAGATGAGAGAGAAATCAGGTGAAACCAAAGTCCTCAGCTCAGTCTCATGTCAGAGACTGTTTCCACAGGGATGGTATTTTGTTAAAGTGAAATGCAGGAGCTGTAATAAGGGTGCAAAACTGATTGGACAGCAAAGCATAAACAGAAACTCACAAGCTGGAAACCAGCGGCTGGAGACCACTTCAGCTGATGTCTTAAGGTGGCAAGTTTCAGAGTTAATTAAATCCTTTATATTTCAATTGCACTGCAGGGTCACAAGCACTGTCATCAGCTTTCATAGCCACCACATAAGACCAATTCTCTACTGAGCATGGTTCAGACAAATAGATATTTTGGAGTTATAAACTGAGGGTTAGAGTCTGACCAGGTGAACACAGAATGTAATAAAAAGATTGATTAGATTTCCCTGGGGTGTGTAAACACCAGGATGGACAGAGTCCAGAGCTGGTGCTGCTGCCTGCCCCTCTGCAACAGGCATCCTTCCCTTCAGAGTACAGGAGGCAATAAAGCAATCCAGGATCAAAACAGTTCCATATTACAGTCAAAATGCTCTTATAGTTGTCTGGAGGGCTAAGTTGCAGACTAGAGGGTCCCACTATTTACTTTTCCTGTCAGCACATGGTAGAAATCTGTATTGCAGTTACAAGAACCAGGATAGCAACCTCTATGTGCAAGCCTGCATACATAAAGGCAGCAAAGAATTATATGGCACATCAAAGTATTTCAAGCCCATCAAGACAAAAGCTGTTAGCCTGGGAGGAAAATACGTGATGTTGTGAACTTACTTCTACTGTGCAAAAAGGCTGTGAGGGGCCCCTAAAGGACAGGATGTCTTATAAATAGTATGCCACAGATGCAAACACAGGAATTTTTTAATGCAGGCTGCAAGATAAACAAGGTTTGTACCAAGAGTTTTAAATTTGTTTTGACTAATGAGGCATATAGGTTCAGATTGGCTGGATTGCCTGAGAATCTAAAACAAAGTCCCAATGCATTTGCTGTGAAGCCTTCAGTAATTTCTTTCATGCACAATCAAATCTAGGGACTCCCTTCAAATAGTCACTCAAAACCACAAAGGATAAGAAGCAGGCAAGTGAAGCAATGTTGCAGTTAAATGCACCATAAGCTGTCCACAGTGACATCCAGGTCAGCTGCGCACAAGCGTATCATTTGAGCATTTGAATCTGTTCCACTGACTACTTCAGCTTTGGCAAAGGCAGGAAGAAAACTGATGCTGTGTAACTCCACAAGTCAAGGAAAGCCATTGTTTCTTCTCTTTGCTATTGCTTAATATCTGCAGTAAACAAACCAGAAAAATAACAAATGAGACTATTGCCTTTTTTTCCGGCCAGAAGAAACAGACAGACAGCTTCCATTTATCAAGAGACATCTTACCAATATTAGATGAATTGAAAAGAACCACAACAAATTTGAAATAATGAATTGCATTCTGTGTGGCTTATGCATGCATTTGGCTGCAAAGCATTTCTTGGTCTCTTTTCTCCCACATGGCAAGTACCCATCTCCCAAAACAGAAAGGCAGTAGGTGCATAAATCCGGATTTTTCAAGAGAAGACTTTAAATTACATCACACTCACAGCAAAATTTTGTACACTGTCAGCCCAGATGTATTCAAATTGCATTAATCCTGGTGTCCTCATGGAACACCATGGCCCTGCACACCCAACCCATACCCCATGGTCAATGGCTGTCTGATCTCCTTTGGCTGCAGAACTGCACAAGGAATCAGACTTGAGACCAACACACAGACATCTGCATCTCTTCTCTCCTCCCATGAAGCACCCTTTTCAAATTGACAGTATGAACTAGTTAAGTGTACAGGGCAAGAAGACATCTACAACAGCTGAGAGAAAATTCTATTTAACACAGAAAAATTAAGATGCTGAATAAATAAATTTTCTCTCCAAACATTATCATTATTATCAGAGTTTCGCACATTTACATGCAGCTATAAGAAAGAAATAGATAAACAGTGGGGTTGGTGTTTGAAGAAACAGACAACACTGGTAACTCCTTTAGAAAGATTAATCTTTACATGAGAGGCACTAGACTTGCAAAGTTAGGAAATAACTGTGCACTTTATTTGATTATGTGGCATAAATCACAATACACACACATATATTGCAAGGGTGAACTGCTCAGCTCAGAAAGCTAAAATTACATTAACCTACTTAAACCAGGGTAGAAGCACCTATTTAATCCAAGCACCAATGTTAAACCACTGCCAGGAACCAGTGAAATATTCATTCAGGACCAATATCAGCAACACTAGCCACTTTAAAATGTTGTGAAATACCTACAAACTTCTAGACACCCCTCTACACTGTCTCATAGGTGCTCTCATGGAGGTGTGGATCCCTTCTCAATGTTCCCCCAAAAATGTGCCATAGCAACTGCTAGTTTTATCCCAGACTACTCAGTAGCCTGTCTTTCTACATTGAAAATTTATAGCTGTCATTCAAGTAAAGCAATTTTTTTTTCCCTCATAAAAATGTCTGGGCATCCCATAGTAATGCAAACAACCAAGCTGCTGCATAGATGTGAGAACTCTCACCCTTGGGACACACACTGGGATAGCCACACAGTCTGCACAAGAGTAGCCCTGGCACATCACTGACTAGCTCCTGAAGAAAAGCTGCTTTCCTGTTACTAGAAACCTAAGTTGCAAAATAACTTATTTAGCATTAAAGATTTAAATTAGATTATTATTGCTATCTTCCTAATGACTATATATTTTAAGCTCTAATTTTCTGTAAAATGTTTTGATGTCAAAACCAACAAGCCAGTAAAAAGCCATATGCTATGTACTGGATTCTCCTGAAGCTCTCTGCTGTTTGCTGATATTGTGACACTTCTGATCTCCACAGTACTAAGCAAATCTAGGATTTGGTTATTCGGTCAAGAGATACTGCAACCCTACAATGTTGTTTTGCCTTTCATCAGGGAAATGTATAAAAACTAAATTATAAATTAGAAACAAAAGGAATTTTCCCTCGTGACACCTTATTTTTTTCCACTGCCACACTGTTTCTTTGCAGCTGAGTGCTGTAGCTCATAAATCCTCTCCCAAGACTGCCAAACTTTACGTGTCTTGAAAATTGTTTGACAAAAGTACATAGATGTATTGGTCAAGTCTGTCATGCATAATTATTGCCCTCAATTTATCAGATGCAGAAAGTAATTCTTAAGTGAATAAATACCCCCATTTCTTCTGAAATGTTTACAGTTCATGATAGCATCTGTTATTAACAGGATTCCTTCTACTGACCAAAAATTAAATAATCATTAATCAGATCAAAAAGATTTCAGCACTTGTTAATCACTAAAAAGCACTATTCAACTTTAGATAATTCCTCTATTCCCATCTAACCCAATGTGGGATTTAAACCAACTGCTTTGTGAGAAAAGACTGTAATGCAACTAAATACTTCCATTTCTTTTTGGAATTGCTCTTCTTCACAAAGAATGAGATTTTGAATATGATGAGAAGATATTCCACTTTGTGGCTTCAGAAAAAATATCTGAGAGTATCTCGTTTCACCTCCTGTTTGTAAATACAACATTTATTTGAGGACATCTGGCTGGCAGTTATAAAATCGTCCTTAGCAGACTATACAGACATTTGTGAAGACATGGTGGGTACCATAGGGGAGGGAGAAGAGCAAGAGCAAGAGAAAAGCACAAAGGCTTCTAGTCCAACTCCTTTACCTCTTGCACCTGTCGAGCCATCCCCTCTCTCCAGCCTTGCCAATGTTAAACCACGAGCATTTCAGAGCACAAAGCACTTGATATTTGTATTCTTCTACTGTACACAGACTAGCTCAGTCATAACCAAAATCTGCCACATTTTAATGCTCTCTTCTGAAATGTTTCCAGCATTGTTCTTCCAGATGAAAGAACATTTCTTTATTAGTGCTTGTTCAAAGAAACAAGCAATTTCAGATGAGAAGGGCATCCCCTGGAAATAAATGGAGGCAAATTATTGCTATTTGATTTGCTGACCGGAAAGATTAAAATGGAAACAGAGGGGTTTCACAGAACAAGTACATTTTATTTCAGTTTGAAATGATGTCTAATCCTGATTAAATATGGCTCGAGGTAGCAACAGGAAATGTAATCCACTTGACTGTGATGTCCTGGAAGAAGGTTAAACATTACAAAGGAAAACTCCTTTCCTGACTTTCCTTATAAACTGTTTTGCCTTAACAGGCACAATTTTGGGAATACAGCTTTGTGTCAAATAAAGCTATTTCTGACTTACACAATATTTGCACAGAAAAGTGAACTCTACTTTTAAAGGACAGAAACTGAAGTGGAGAAGTGTCAGGAAAACTCTTCCCTTAAGGCAAAGCACCTTTCAGAAGGAGAAATAACTGAAAATTTCACCCCGCCTATACATTGTCTTCAGTTAAAGCAGTATTCAAGCCCATAGCAAAGTGAGGGAATCTATTTTGCTCCTTATTATTCACTCTTTTGGAAGGACAGGATCAAGTTTCCTCTTATATGTGCAGTTACCACACTATGGCATGGCTCCATAAGTCTCCATCCTACAATCCTAACCACAGGTTTATACACCCCTGCATAGGCTCAGGAATTACAGTTTTCGAAAGGGTCAAATCAGACACACTGAGAGATCATTTGGAAAACTGGGGCTGGTCATTCTTCTACATCCTGTATGAAATTTTTATCTATCAGTGGGAATGAGAAAATATTTTTCAAAGAAGAAACAATCCAATTGTATACATTTAAAAAAAAACAAAAACTAACAAACCACTCAGTGAGGAAGCTAAGGCCAGTTGTAAGAGCTGAAACCTCTTCTTTATTTTTGAATAGGTCAGATGTCTGTTTTGAAAATGTTTCAACTGTAAAGAAAGCATATTTAAAAGGGTTAAAAAAAAATTTAAAAAAAAAACCACCTGTAGTTGCATGAATTCTTAAAGATTGTGCAAAGAATTATCTGACAAATAACTGCAGTACTCAGGACCAGAACAGCTGGTGTGGACTGATCACAGAGGCTGAACTCTGTCAGTTCCCTCACAATGTACTTGAGTCACTTTCTGCAGTTTAGCATGGCACTTCAGGTAGAGTGCAAAGCATCACCTGTCATTGTGACAACCAAAGATTTTCATGGATTTCTACAGCACCCAAGCACTCCAGCAATTAAAGCAATTAGAGCAAGTTTGGTCATCCCCTAAATGCACCATCCCCTAAATGCTGCTGCCAGTAAAATATTTGCATATTGAGGCTTCTCAACTGTACTCTGAGAAAGGGCATCAGGGGGGAGGAGATGATACTGTCTCCTTTTGCATCACCATCCAATGATGACACTTTCATTGTTAATTTGCATTTCCTTAACATTAACACTATTCCCTATCTCTTGCATTGCCTGTTTAAAATATCAGACTTTTGATGCATATCTATTTGAGACAGTGTAATACCAGCTACCAAGTTAGAGCTCCTGACATTTGCAGATATCAGTATTGCTAAACAAGGTCTCTGTCATCTACCCCACAGATCATGTTCCTTTGTTCCCCAGAAAAATCTCATCATAATTAGCTTTTGATAAATCAAATGCCATCATTAACAAAATGTAGTAAGTGACTAAATATCTCATAATGCTCTAACTGGGGTTATAGAGATTAAGGAACAGAAATGACAAAACCTTTGACATTTAGACAAGTTTAAAGGTCTGGAATCCATGGAAGTGAAATACAATTGATGAGAAAAGTATTCTTCATATATNGATAGATAGATAGATAGATAGATAGATAGATAGATAGATAGATAGATAGATAGATAGATAGATAGATAGATAGATAGATAGATAGATAGATAGATAGATAGATAGATAGATAGATAGATAGATAGATAGAAGTTTTCTTTAACAGTCCCTTTCTCAGGGATCTATATAACTGGGTAATCACTCTATGTTGACATGATACCTAATTTTTAGGGGTGATCTAGAACATGAAGTGTCCTTGGATGTTTCACTGGATCACTGTGTGAAGTTTACTGTACATATTTGTCTTATATGGCAACACTGGGCATTTATCTCTTCCAAGGAAAGTGACAAGGGGCACAAAAGAAGGGACTCATCACAATCCAACCTGGGCCCACACAGTGTGACAGTGCTCAGAGCATGTGATGTAACTCAGCACCAGGGGCACATCGCCTCAAGGTCAGTCATCTGAGTTGAGTCACTCATTTGGGCATCCACGTATGCCCTTTGGTCAGGTTCCCAGCCTGCAGATGTAAGGCAGCACTTCCCTTATTCTCTTGAAAATGTGCATTCCTGTTTAGAGTGCCTCAGGCATTTGTGTCTGGGCTGCCCCATGGTGTCACAGCTCCCTGTGCTCAGTGCTGGCCCGAAGCAATGCAAGGCACATGGTCCACTGGCTCACCCCAGGCTTGGCAGCACCAGCTTCTGCCCAGACAGCTGCTGCAAAAGCAAGGATCTTATGAGGTCTGGAGCAAATGCATATCCAGTGACTCACTTACCTGACAAGAAGAAAGAAAATTGTCACTTAAATTTTCTCTCCTTTGGCTTCTAGAGTAGTATGCATCCTGCCCAGTGAAACTGCTTTCGGCATCACCAGATAGCTGGGCTCTGGGACAGCTATCACTGAATAGCACATGGCCCAAAATCTTTGAGAGACTGTTTACTTTTTCTGCTGATCAGTTTCTTAACACAGCTGTCATGACACTAATTTCTCATGGTAACTGCAGGGAAAACCTGTGACCGCTACCTGTGGGGTATCCTGAGCAACCTACTGTGAATAAAAGTGAAAATAGCTTCCTACCCGCATATAAAACGAGAGGTTCCTTTTCAAAGACAGCTTTTGACCCAAATTGTAGTGGAGGCATTTTCACAAAATGTCAGCTGTCAGGGAGCCATCAGCTGCAAATCCCAGAGCTAAGGCCGTCGTGCCCCAGCCCATTTGGAGGAGAGCTGCGAGTCCTCAGCCCGGGCCTGACCCCATGTCCACTGCAGAGGTCTCTGCACAGATGCCTCCTGTCCGCAGAAAATGCCCAGCACAACAGAGCTGGAAGCCTAAAGCAGCTAAACACCATCGCTCACAAGAATAATTAATCTCATAATCACCAGCTCAGCTGGCTGTAATTGTCAATATATTGTTTT
Source organism: Notiomystis cincta (assembly GCA_013398075.1). NCBI lineage: Eukaryota > Metazoa > Chordata > Aves > Passeriformes > Notiomystidae > Notiomystis > Notiomystis cincta. Next base: position 34,428 of record VZRX01011495.1, on the reverse strand, counting down.
ATGAGCTTCCATTGGCAGGAAATGAATGATTTCTATCTCCCAAAAATGAAACAACTCCCCGGGTACAGTACAGGGATTATTTATATAGAAAAGAATAAATCATAATGAAAGTGGCAGGAAATAAATAAAAGGGCAATTCTGCTGGCTGAATGTCTGGAGTTGAAATTTCTATTTGAGGCAGGTTCCAGGGCTTTTCTATATTATTTTAGTTATTTAACCCTAGCTCAAATTTTAATGGATACTGATTTCTATTTTGTTCAGATATATTAAGTGTCAGGCGATTTGTGCCTTCGGAATGTAACTATATATCTAATTTGGAGAGGAAAAAAATCAAATAAATCTGGGAACTGCTATAATCTTACAGTAAAATATAGAGTTATGAAGAAAATGTCTAGTCATTCTGCACTGTCAAAGTTGCCCATTAGCTGCACCTGTCTGCCAGGGATGTAGGCACAAAGTCAAAAGCAAAACTAAATATGTTCAGGAAACAATATTTATTTGCTACTTAGTGTGGTATTCAGTTTTAAAAAATGAAATTATCAGGTGAAGTAGCATGATGAAACAAGATTCACAACAGGAGAAAAAATAAGATTTGAAGCTGAAACCTCCAAGAGTGCTGAAAGAGGAAGCATCTGTGGAAGAGCATAAATTTTACCATTTGCTTTGCCTCCTTTTACATCTCACAGATAAAAGCAACTGCACCATCACTTTCCATACAAGCTTTTTATTTTGACATAGCAGGGTTTTTAGCAGATATAGTGAAAATAGAAAACAATATGACTGGGCACAAACTTGGCATGCCAGCCTTCCCTTAACCAACAGAACTGGCATTTGTTTTTCTTCTGAATTTCTCACATGCAAATAGATTTATTCAATATTTTGACAGGAAACCATGAGTATACTTAAGTCCTCTTTTCCCTTAATTCTCTTGCCTACCGACTTCATTCCACAACTTTTTTAGTGTTACACTAAGATATCAATTCCATGTTACCTCAGAGCAATTATACAGAGTTTATTCTGTGATTTTGAGTCACAACAGCCATTCTGTCAACACAGTGACAGTAGTTGGAGACCAAATGTCAAAACAGCTTCAAGGTTTGTTTCACAAAGCAGCCTTCAGAGAGCCTTCAGTCAACTTGTATGTGCTGATAGACCTGTAGATAGCTGAGGTGTACCTATTAGATAACTGCAGACCAACTTTGGAAGTTCTAGGGGCTTCTTCCCTTGTGCACCTACTCTTGCACTGTCTCCAAGAGTCCACATGGATTTCAGCAGAGGAAAGCAGGCTAAACCAGGAATTCAATCCGCAAAAGTGTTGCTGCATACACTAAAAATCATTTTAATTGATTTTACTATTTAAAGCGCTGAAATGAGGTTTTACCGCAAGGCAGAAACAAAAGCCAGAAACCCAAAAAACAGTTTCCTGCCCTGTTAGAGCAACTGAAGATTTTAGGTTTCCTTTTGGCCTGGTTCTACGCAAATGTTGAAACTCATCTCCAGAAATACACACTTCTAACCTACCACACTTTCTTGCAGAACAACCATATGGTCTGGAAGGGAAAAAGCAGTCTGCACAGAACATACTGCATAACTATTCAGAGATATATGTGGTGGTTTGATGACTGGTACAGCCTGCCTGCTCTCCTCTGTCTTTATAATTAAAGCATTATTTTAAACTATATAGCATGAATTCATCCTCTTGTGTCCTCAGTTCTTCCTTATAGCTTTCCCTCTTTTAAATTTAATATATTTCTCTTTTTTTTCCCCTTTACAGCCAAGAACTGCAGCAATTCATTTCACAGCAATCCCTTCTTGCTGCTTTCCTAATACCCATGTGCATTAAAACCTCATCCATCATTGTTTTCAGAGAGTCAGCTTTTTAATCAGATCTGTATGTATATTGGTTTGAGCATGTGGCAGTTTAATTACCCTCTTGAATATGTGAAACACATCTTTGTCATATCTACTTATATCTGAAGAGAGCCATCCTATAACACTAATTAAAGAGGGATGATGACAATTTTTCCATACTCAAATTACGTCCCATCTGTCTAGTCATCCTCCTGTTCACTCTCTGGATTAATTAAGGGTGGGGAAAGGTTGTTTCCCTGGAGTTTTACTTAATTCAGGATGAAAAGCCTGTTTTAACGAAGAAACATACCAAATTCCTTTCTTCTTGTCCCAGAGTAAAACACACAGCAGAGCAGAGCAGAGCCCCTTGTTTTGCTGCCCTCTGATCAGCTGGTCACATACTGCGCGGCATCGTGAGCCCAGTCCGTGCAGGTTTACTGAATCCAGCAGTGGTCCTGAAGGGACACACAGCAAGGGCAGCAAGCACTGCCAGACACTGCCCTCTGGTACCTGGACCCACAGCTGGAACCCATTCTATGTGGAATGATTGAAGCACAGAGCACCACAGCACCAGAGGGGTGCAGTGTGAAGGCACAGCAGCTTTTCACCATTGTCTTTTATCAGCATGAGAGTATTTTGCCATTTTCTTCAGATATTTGATGCATCTAAGTAAACTACAAAATCTTCTGCTTAGTCTTGCTTAGTCAGAAAAGTTTCAAAGAATTTATTCTTATTAACAAGACTGGGTTTGCTTCTTCCTAAACATACCTGTGCAGATCCTGCTGTACATTTCAATCAGACCTCCCAGATGCCTAAGCCATTAATCTTCATGTAAACAGCTACTGGGAAAGCTTTTAATGCAGGGAAGGATGGAAAGCCCTGAGGAGTCAGGACTGTGTATCATCCGGAAGGAAGGGATGCTACTTGTGCTGGATGCTGCCATACTCCCACACAACTCTCAGAGGACACGTGCCAGCTGGTATCACATGGCAGAAAGTGAAAAATGAGACAGGAGAAGTGGTGTCAGCAAGACCTGGGCTTCCCAGGCCTTCATTACACAGGTGGGCTGAGTGAGAGAATCATTTTCATCCACTCCTCCTTTAAAAGGTTTTCCACTGCTTTTTCTTGTTTCTGATGGTATTGGTGCTGGTTTGGGGTTTTCTGGGATTTATTTTTTGCTTTGATTTGTCTTTTTATTGTGGGTTTTTTTCTTCCCTTAGCTGAGACTGATGACAGTGTCCTTCACTCATAAGAATGCACTGCCATGGAGATTTTATTAGCTCAGAGAGTGTCAGTGCTTTTACTACCCTGATTCTCCAGTTTGTACAAGGCACTGCAAATATACTCTATGAAAGTAATTTATAGAAATGACTACACGGTATTAATTTAGGGTCATCAATTGCTTAGTCTGTTCTGATCCTTTAGTTAGGCCAGGAGATAATAATGGCCATAAATTTGCATAAAACAGGGCCACTAAATATTAAAACTGCAAAAATAAATTTCTTTAATAGCCATCATATTTCATTGTCATTGTTCATATACACTGTATAAACCTAGTTTTAATTTCAATATTTCTTCATGTCTTCTGTACATTTTGTCTTTTTTTCTCCCCTTTGGCCTAACACAAAGCTAAACAAGATATTTACAAAACTTCTCTCTATGACAGATAATCTGTCATAGGCTGATCCATTTTCTAAACTACGTGAAAAAAATATAGCTCACCATACACAAAAGATTATTTACATGTATTTTTTCTTATGGAATGTTGAAGCTCATCATTTTATAACTTTAAAATAAAATTTTCTGGGGAAAATAAAAAATTCAAACCATGCTAAATTAGGCAGCCTGTGGCTAGATATTTCAGCAGTTGCTATGACATCAAATTAAAGAAAGTGTTTTACAATGTCAAAATTTCATTGTGGTGAGTTTTTTAACCTCAAGCTATTAACAGCACTGGACAACTAAAATTACTGAGACACAGAGATAAAAAACTTCTGTTTTCCATGTTGGTTTTACTTTTTATAGTTGTTGCTATCATATTTATGCTGTTGCATTACTCCTTTCTCTCACCATGTTCTCCTCAGTGCTCAATAGTCACTGGTTCTTCTCCCAATTTAATTTCTTATTTTATCTTCTTGTGGTCTTTAACACAACCTTTAACAAACCCTTACATTGTTTTCCATCCAGACCAAACTGCCCTGGAAAGAAAACTAACTCTTCTTTCAGTGAAATTATAGAGGTTCTCTCACACAGACATTCCAGCTTACTCCTCCTGCATGAAAAACCTATGCAGAGCAGGAAGAAACCACACAAAACAAAACAAAAACATCAGGGTTTTTTTTACTTCTGTCAGCCAAGGAACATTCTCCAAGTATTCAAAATAACACTTCCAGACATCCTAAATCTGCTACCTTTTATACTTACATATGGGTTTGAGCCACTTGCACAGTAACTCTTGCCTAAAATTTGGAATACTGTTTTCTCCCATGCAGCTCTGCAAGTAATCAGCACAAAGTTGCACACTAAGATTCATTTTAGAATTCTATAGGCTCCTAGGGATTTTGCACCTGGCTCATATGGTAAGCACACATTCTTGAAGACAGTAAAAAGTTCTGGCCACAAGAATACCTGAATTTAAGCAATAAATTGGTATTTGAGTTCTTAGACAAATATTATTTCCCCAAGTACTGTGAAAAAAGACTATTTAATAATGGATCCTATTTCTAATATATTTTATACCTCCAACCCAGCTCTACAACATGACAGGTTGAGTAGCAAAAGGGGACATTTAAGAAATAAGATGATTTTTTTTTTCCTTATTCAAGCATAATCACAAGAAAATGGGCTAACAGAGTAGTATGAAAAAATGTGACTCTTGTTGTCCACACACAGAGCTTGAAATTGCATTCTCCCACTCAAAAAGTCTCAATAAAATGTCCAAATGTGACTGTTTCATCCTATTTGTTTGCAAAATAGAAAATCTAGACTTCTAGAAAGATATGAAGGTATTTTATTTTTGTAATATGTTAGTATGTTTCCTATAAGATTGCAATTTTAGTACTCAGTTTCTCCCCTTGCCTCCCCACTGCTAAGCTGGTCAATTGGTGATCCTTTTCCCTCTGTTTTGGACATCTTACTAATTTCTTTACAAGAAGTGTTTACAAGACTTTACTTATAAGAACAATGTCATAGTACAATCAGAGTCTTTGCTTTGAAAGCAATAGCAGCACAGTCAATACTAAAAAAGAAATACAAGGAGGAGTGGCTTCACTTGCAGACTGTTTTTAACTAGTCCATCATTATAAGCATTGCCATGAATTTAATAACAGTACCAATACCCAATATTCTGAACCTAATGTAATAAATGAAGGGTGATCATATTACCCAGTTTTAAAAATTGCTTTACATAATGTAATCACTTACTTGCTCTAATTGAATTTCACTTTACATCATTTAATAAATGAATGCTGATCATTTGACATAATTGAATAAGTAGTTCAGCTCATTTTCTGTACTTCTTAGGTCAAAAATTATTTGTGTCATATTCTAGGATGGTATTGTGATATTTTAGAATTAGGCTTCCTTTCTTCTCTCAGCTTCTTTATTACCCTGTGTAATTCCACCTTGTGGGAGGCAGCCTAACCTAGCCCTTGAAGCTGAATTTTTTAAGAAAATACATAGTGTAACTCTACAACCTCCTGCTACTCTACATAGTGCAACTCCACAACAGACTACAAAAGCCATAATTTCAATTAGAGAGTCATTTTAACTGATTTAAAAATATCCATGTGAGGTAGGCAAGGACTGAGTCTTCAATCACCTTCTAGCAAAGCCCAGATTTCTACTTTGTGTTTGTCAGACAGAATTTAATTTTGAACCAAAAAGACAAGAGATTTGATGAAGAACAACTCATAATTCAGAAGCTGAATTACGTTCTACTCAGAGTTAAATCAAGCCATCATTCAAAATAAAGGAAAAAGGGAAAAAATATAGAATTCTTGGGAAAAAAAATATAGAAAGCAGGAAAGACAGAAAGACAGTTGGAAAAAAGCTGCAATAATGCTTTTTACATTTCAGCAATAAATCTACCTTTCTTACTGTTGCCTTCTACAAAAGATATCATAGTATAATCACCAGTTCATGTATGGAATATATGGGGATTTACATATACATAAAAAACCTCTAAAAAAGAGTAACCACGAAATACATTTCCCGCTTTGCACTGGACATCAGTTTTTCCCCTTCAAATCCAAAGCAACACAATTTTCAGAAATTTTAACTGTAAGTCATCTGCTGCCTTCCTATACAGCTGCTAATTTTTTTACACTATGAAAAACAGCTAGTGATACTTTCAGAATGAAGAATACAAAATGCATAGAATGCAATAGCACCCGAGGATTTATATATCTAAGAATAAGAATAAGAATAAGAATAAGAATAAGAATAAGAATAAGAATAAGAATAAGAATAAGAAATAAAGTGCACCTGCTTAGAAATAGCACCATTTTTATTTCAAAAGAAGTTATTCCTGTCCAGAAGGAACTATTCAGAATCAAACTCCTGAACACCAAATGGGTAATGAATCTATTGTTTTGTCTTCAACTCTACTATCAAACATTTATATCTGGAGTCTGTCATGTCTGTTTCATGCATCCTCACACTTATTACCAGGTTTAAGATCAGCTCTTCTACAGGGAAGGATATACAAGGGAAAACATAACTACTAAAAGCCATTTCATATGTTTAATGTCCAGTTAATTCTCTTCATATTTATCTTCTAATTTTCTTAGCACAGTAAGGGTAGAGGGATCCATGCATGACCTTAACTTTTATCAGACAGGAGAACAGATGAGGACAACAACATAAGTAAGTCTCTTTAATCACCTTGAAGTTATTACTTTCTGCTTAGTGATGAAAAATATGGGCATTCCCCTCTAAGAGACTCTGGCTCAGAAGTTGAGAAGGAAGGAAGTTGTAACGTATAAGATTTGAGAAGAATAAGCCCCTTAATAAAGGGTGGTAAGAAGGTACTGCATCCACTCCACTCTTCCACTTTCCTTTCTCCAACAAACTCTTTCTCCCTGGACCTGTTGCTGTCACTTCATTTTCACTGCCTCTTTTTAATGTCACAACAATGGTTTGCATTACAAAGCACTTATGCGCCAGGGTACCACAAAGTCCCTTTTGTGACACTTACCTAGACAAACTTCATTCATTGCCACGCACATCCCATGTCAAGCAACATGAAAGAAACGTTTCCTTCGATTATTTTACTCAACAACATAACCATTTCCTTTATTTACTTTGGAACATTCACTCTTTTTTTAAGAACTACTGACATCTAATGGATTAGTTATTTTCCTTTACCTAAATCAATACCTTAATTGTTTGAGGTAGTTTTGAGGGGAGGTATTTGGGGGTTGGTGGGGTTTTATGGTTGGTGGTTTTGTTTGGTTTTGGGGTTTTTTTCCTGAAGAAGCTCTGCAGTATATTTCATGTTTGATCTTCATATGGCTAATAATTAGCCATAAAACTGACCAAATGACCTTTGGGGGTTTTTCTGCTCATGAAAATCAGTATCTGGTGATTTAGGGTCTGGAATCTGCAGTAAGTTACCTGAAATTTGGTAGGAAAAATTAGAGCATTAATGATTTATCTGACTACTGCTAAGGGAGCTGCCAGGTCCAGCAGTTTTGGTGAGCCGGGCCTTTTCCTTGTTTCCAGTCCAGTAAAACCTAATGTGGTGCAGTTGGAGGCTCTGCAGATCCCCTACACACTCTTACCCAAGGATAAAGCTGCTGGAATTGCCTTTCCCAGGTCAGCAGAGAGGCTTAAGGCACTTCCAGACAGACACACCTATTCAAGCACACAGGGCAGAGTCCAGCGCCGGCGGAGCCGAGCCTTTGGCGGAGCCTCTCTGCACACCAACAGCACTGACACAAACAAGAACATGAGTATCCCACGTGCTAACTTAGTCCCTTTCAGCACAGGCAGGCTGGAGGGAGACTGACAGAAAATGGGTAGCAAGGGGATTTAGTAAGAAGGGCAGGAGTACCTTAAGAAGAAGCAGTGTATTGCCAGCATAATTCAAGCATGCGTGTGACCCCACATCACTTTTCTGGCAAAAATAATTGACTCATTCCTTGCTCTGTCATGAAATAAATGAATGAATACAGACAGACTTTCTTGCTCTATTATTTGGGAATTGTTCCTGTGCAACTCCCAAGACTGCTTTACCTCCTGCTGCACATCATCTTATTAGTTACTTTGTTGCTGTCAAACCTATTTAGATTGTACCCTCATGCCACTTCAAAAACTGACATGTTTTTCACTGAAGAATAAGTTAGTACTTAAATCAGCAATTGAGCAAGAAAAAGAAAAATAAATATTAAACTTTATTCAAAGGACTTCTTATAGAAAAAACCAAATCATTCAACAAAAGTTTGAAAGTGGAAGAATCTGCACATTAGTTGTTCTCCAAGATTCTACTACAGTTAAGATTCAGCCCAAAAGCTGAGATCAAGGTCTCACAACAAGTCACTCTGAGCCAGACATCCTTTTCTTACTGCTGCCCTGCTCTCACACACAGTAATTTTGTGTCTGCAGATGCTGAAGGGTCATCCCCAGAAGATTTCCAGATACAGAATGCTTTCTGGAAAAGAAAAAACTGTGGGAGAAGTGATCTAATATCATGACATTAAAGAAAAATATCCTGCAGTGATCAATTAGTTTTATTTACTTGCAATTTTTTTTTTTTAATTTTATTCCAAAGCAACAATAAAAAAGTAGTACAAAGCCCAGGAAACCTGCAGCAGGCCCAGCAAAGCAGCTAGTAGCTAAATGTCTCTGAGAAGGTATAGGAGTCCAGAATACGGAGGTCATGGAACGGCTGCTGTCTCATGAGGATGCCATTGCTGACAGCAGCCAAGAGCTCCAAGGTACTTAGCAGAATACAACACCAAAACAGGTACATCATGGAAAAACACAACTGGTCCTCCAGCTTCTTTAGACAGCCTTCTTCAGACAGCTGCTCCACATGGTCTAAGTTTCCTCTGCAGTGAGAATGCTCCTCCCTACAGCAGCTTTCAGGGATACAAGCTGAATGATACCAAGAAGATGATGCCTTTAGCCAGTCTGTGTAACTGTGGACCCCACAACACTGCAGCTTCCTCTGTATCATATCCACAGGACTGTTTCCAGGACCTTGGGAGCATGTCCAGTTGTGCTGGTGAAAAAGGTAACCCATAGCACTTTCCAGCTGAGAAGCTGTACTAACAGAGTAGACACGTGCCAGGACTGTTGAAGACATTTCTAGGCAAAAAAGGAACAGTAGCAGGTACATGAGAGTCCCTTGCTTAATCCGGGAGCGCTTAACAGAAACAGAGACAGCCAAAACTCCAGTAGGTAACAATATAAGTGCAGTTGCAAGAGCCAACCAACCAGGGAGAGACAAGTAGGACTCCTGAAATACATATCTGTAGTTCCTGAATGTGAGGATGACCAAAACTCCACCAAACGCCTGAGCTGCAGCAGTACCCCAGAAGATGAAGCCTAGAAACCCCAGCAGAGCTCGAAAAAAGGACCTAAGGTAGTCAGCCTCATAGCACCCCAAAAATAGCAGAACCACCCTTAAGCTCCTCATTCTGCTCACTGCAGCTAATACTCACCCTCATCAACATTTAAGAGGCTTCCACCCCACTTACCAGGTGCAGCAGATGACATCTCCACCTAAAAGCAATTTGCAAGAGAGCAACTCTGATGAGACTCCTTAGCATAAAGACTATGCCCTCCATCAGCTTAACCACATGCTGCTGCTGCAGCTTGTTCAGGACAGCCTGCAGAAACCAGGAAGGTGTGTGCCCAGCTTGCTGTGGAGGGTCATTACACTGCTGCCATTGGAGATGTTTGCACTTGAAGGAGGAAGTGCAAAAAAGGAAAAAGAAAAAAGGCTGCGCCCTTTTCATGTGTGGAAGACTTAAATGCAAAGAAATTGTCAAAATGGTAGTCAGCGCTGCTATTTCAGATTACTTGAACTGCCCAATTCTCAAGCAGTAGCCAGGATAGAAACAAATGTCAGAGCCATCAACAAATGAACAGTTTAATCAGAGCTATTTGATGAGGAATCTCCACAGGTGATACTTACCTAGGCTCATTATCCTCCTCAACACCTTTATCATTCATTCAATTTTATAAGGGCCATAATGATGTTAATAATATTCTGCCCTTTTTTACTCAGCAAGATTTCTCTGTAGAAAGCTTCAATTACTCAAGACACCTGGATGAGAAATCCTGGCCATTTCACACTTGTAGCCCTCAGCTTGCATTACCAGTGATTTGACTGACTGCTGTAATGACTGAACACAAGCATCAGTAAGTGCTATATTAACTTTTCCTTGTGTGTAAAGAAACTGAATTACACACAAGCTAAATCACTTCACAACAATAACAAAGGGAATTGATGCCACTTATCAGCATTATCAGAAGGATATTATTGCTCAAACCTGTGGTATACATGGGCCATGCAGGATAGGAAACCTGCATAAATCTTGCCACAGGTGTCAGGAAGGCAGATCCCAAGTCCAGCAGTGATTCCATAATCATCTTGATGAAGTCCCTTAACATCTCTTCAGTTTCTCCAGACACATACCAAGATTAATGCAACACATAAGGGAGAACACAGAGAGATGATCTTCATTTTCAGAAACATGTGCACCTGCAAACCTGGCAGAAAATCAGAATAATTCGGTGCTCAGATCCCTGGAACCCTGTTAAAGTCTCAGCAAAGCTGATGATCCTGCATCTGTGAGACATTTTACCAGAACCTATTGCTGATATATACACTCTGAGTACACAGATGTTGGGCGGATTCCCATCAAAATCTCTTTCTATATGCTGTACAAACAAGTTATTAAGGCTAATTATTTTGGAATGAGATAAATTGCTTTTATTATTTTTAATCTTTTCATTAACAGTAATTAGCATGCAGCAATTAACTTGTTAAATCCTAACAAAATCCTTTTTTCAAAGCTACTCCTGAATGCATGTCTTCCTTCTCTGATGTCTGTCTTCTCCCTCTCCTGTTCTTTCTGCCTGCTGCTACCCCCCAGCCCGCCTGCTGTGTTGGTTTTGCTGCCATTCACTTATTCTCTTGAATGCTTTTTTTTCTGATTTCTGTCTTCTGCATCAGAGACATGGAGAAGGGGGGCAACAGAATTCCCCCTCACATCTGTACACACATGGAAGCTGCACTGATTTGTTTCCCTAAAGCAGAAAAAAATTATCAGAAAAGTGTGAGCAAACATATCAGAAACACATCAGAAAATACTGTGAGGAGTATCAACTACTTATTTTTAGCTTGCAAGCTTTGGGAAAAAAAGCACATGAGCCTGCCTCTTTTTCTGTGTGTCATTTCCCATGCTCATAAAGCTAAATGAGATATTAATAAAGGAGTTACAGCATTATTTACTTTTAGCTTACTCTATATTTCTGTTCATGGTAGAAGAAATGGTTCAGAGGTCACACCTGACCCCCAGCTCGACACGGGAATCAGAATCACCAACACTAAACATTGACTGGGAGCCAGTCTCCAGGTGAGAGGTCTCAGTGTCCTCAGGGGAAATAGAGCACACTCAGCACCATGGAAGAGGAATTTGCAGCAGTGGGGATTACTGTTGGCGGAGTTATTTAAAACCCTTCAACTGCTTTTTGATATGCAAGGCATAGGCACCCAGGAAAAGAAAGCTTCTGCTCAAAATGTAAGATGAAGGACAAGGAAAACAGAATCAGTCCCTGAAGTAGCCAAAAGACTAACTGGCACCCTCAACAGCACTGCCTTTGTGCTGTCATTTTACCTGTGTGTGTGGACAGAAGCTTGAAAAAGCAAGGAGCAGAGCTATCCATCAGGAGACTGTAATGTGACACTGAGAATATCAGTATGACAGAATAGGAATGCTCCCCTGTTTTCTTTCCACTGGTAAACAGCACAACATGATAAATGCCGTCCCTGTTTTCTCTGAAGTTGTTTCTGCTTATGAACTGATGAGTATTGAAATTCAAATGTGGGTGTAACAGATAATACACCATAGATAAACTATTTTCTGGAATGTTGCTGAAAGTATAATCCTTCAAGTTAATAAAATGTCAACAGTATGCTTTTTTTTTTGCCTTCACTGCTCTAGAAAGGTGTAACTGACACTGAACAGCTCTGATGTGCCCAGAAGGTCAAAGAGGTTCATTCCATCTGGCTCCAGGAGTGGGATCAGAGAGTCATCAAGTCAAAGTTGTGTTTGTGCAGTGTAGGCAGATGACTAAACTCATTTTGGATGACACAGGCTGTCACACATACGGGCTGTCATACAGATTGATCAGGGAGCACAGCTGAGGTGTAACAGGCCGCAATTCAAATCAAGATGGCCAGTTAGTCTGTTCAGACTTGTGTGAACAAGACAAAGCCTAGAGGTGACCATGGCATCAGGGTGTAGTGACACAAGCCCATCTTAGAATTATAGAGTCATGGAGTCACATAATGGTTTGGGTTGGAAGGAACCTTATAGATCATCTAGTTCTAGCCATCCTGCCACAGGCAAAAGGCCTTCCACTAAGACCAGATTAGACAATTTTGTAAGCTCCATACAGGCCTCCTATAAAAAGAGACAAGATCTCAAAGCCATACCCTCAGGAGCTGCTATAAATGTCCCAGTGGCACAGACAAGCCCCAAAGCTGCCTCAGTAAAACAGCTGCTATTTCCTCTGTAACCCATTCGCACATGAAGATGTAGATGGACCTTGCAGGTGACATTAAAGCACTCAAAAGGAGGTTTGTTTTGAGAGTTCTGAACATTTTTAAAGGCCTTGCTAGATTAAGGCAAACTTATAGCATAAGATATGCCTTTCAAACCTTTCCAAAACACAAGGGTTTTTACCAGTTTCCTCTACTTCACTTTTACCTTAAGCTTTCCCACCACTACACACCTTCTTGACATCTCCACTGGGTGGAAGCTGCTGTGTGACCAGCTTCAACTGGGCTGAAAAGTCCAGAAAAAGTGTAAATGGGTATGACTGTCATCACTCCTCCTTTCACTGGTCACAATCCTGTCTGCTGGTGTTGGCAGTACATCTTTCCCAGGCCAGAGAGAGTTCACACACACTTTTTCCTCTTTCCAAGAAAAGCCCTGACTGCATGTAAAGTGGCAACAATTAAATAGTAATATTTGGGGGGAGGGGAGAAGGAAACCAAAACCAACCTTTGATGCTTCTCAATCAGATCATTCAGGCTGTAATAGGTATTCAAAACACCACACGAGAGAAGAGCTGGATGCTCACTGGAAAGCTATTTCTAAAACTCTGAAATCTGCTAAGCATATTGCCTCTTCGAGAATAAAGAACATTGTTTGATGCAACACTTCATATTACAAGATCATTCAGGCAGCCCAAATGGAAAAATATGAAAAAAAACCTGGTTGGACCCAGTGCCTACAGTTGCAGCCATGCACAACAAGTTCCCATAGTAACCAAAGTCAGGTGATGTTGCCTTGCAGAAGACTGATACCTCCCATGGAAAGCTTGAAGCAAACAGAGGTATGACTACCAGCTCCTATTCATGGGGAAAATATACTCCACTCAAGAACTGATTTGCCATTTTGGACATGTTTGAATTCAAGTCTGCTCATTGTACACCCCAGCTCCATTTGCCACACCAGAAGTGGCCCTTTTTGTGATTAAAGAAGCACATCAAATGTTTTCAGGCACTTATTAGGGTTTGCTTTTAATGTTTCACATATTCATTGGTGTTCAAAATAGTCAAAATCAGATGTCAAGGGTTTGGTGCTTTCATGTATTTCCCTCTTTCTTTCCTTTTATGAATTGAACATAAAAAAACATGCAGACTTATACCTTTTTCTTTTTTTCTTGTTAAATTTTATTTTTTCCCTTCCTATTTTTGTTTGCCAGTCTGGAATTGCTATGAAATATCTTGTGACTGGATGAATACAGACTATCAAACTAAGAAAAAAGGACAGGGGAAAAAATCACTTTCTGTATTTCTGTCACTTTGGAAATTGGAGAACATTTTAAAAGACACAGAATGGCAAAAGAAAAAAAGAAATTAAAATGAAAAGGGAACTTCTGTTCTTTTGATTTTCTGTATTGCAGTTGGTAATAAAAACAGGTTTGAAGAAAAGGTACTTTGTAAAACCTTCAAAAAATTAAGAAAAGGCTGAATATCATGAAACTCAAGTCACCTTGACATTTAAAGTATTTTGTGACTTAGTTTTCATTGTTTTCAACCNAGCTATGAATAAAAATTTGGAAATCTTTGTTTCATGTTGATATATAAAACAGAGCACTTGTATATAGATATGTATATATCTATATGTATATATAGATATATATATATAGATATATATCTGTGTATATAAACACAGGTCTTAAATTAATTTTCTGATAAATCTTAAGATGAGTCAGTCTCAGCCCTAAATTACAGAGGTACATTTACAAATATTGCCTTTGTATACTCTGTTTACCAGAGAATGTAGGCCTATTAATGGTCTTTGAGCTCCAAAAATTTCCATCTTAAGTCATTGGGGTTTATTACAATATGGAAACTTGGATCCNATTTTGGACATGTTTGAATTCAAGTCTGCTCATTGTACACCCCAGCTCCATTTGCCACACCAGAAGTGGCCCTTTTTGTGATTAAAGAAGCACATCAAATGTTTTCAGGCACTTATTAGGGTTTGCTTTTAATGTTTCACATATTCATTGGTGTTCAAAATAGTCAAAATCAGATGTCAAGGGTTTGGTGCTTTCATGTATTTCCCTCTTTCTTTCCTTTTATGAATTGAACATAAAAAAACATGCAGACTTATACCTTTTTCTTTTTTTCTTGTTAAATTTTATTTTTTCCCTTCCTATTTTTGTTTGCCAGTCTGGAATTGCTATGAAATATCTTGTGACTGGATGAATACAGACTATCAAACTAAGAAAAAAGGACAGGGGAAAAAATCACTTTCTGTATTTCTGTCACTTTGGAAATTGGAGAACATTTTAAAAGACACAGAATGGCAAAAGAAAAAAAGAAATTAAAATGAAAAGGGAACTTCTGTTCTTTTGATTTTCTGTATTGCAGTTGGTAATAAAAACAGGTTTGAAGAAAAGGTACTTTGTAAAACCTTCAAAAAATTAAGAAAAGGCTGAATATCATGAAACTCAAGTCACCTTGACATTTAAAGTATTTTGTGACTTAGTTTTCATTGTTTTCAACCATCACTAGCTACAATATTATTCATGTGAATGCAGCGCTCTCATTTGTGTTTAAAAATATAAGCAAGGTTTCTGTGCATTTTCTGAAGTTATAAAAAGATTTTTAATATGAAATAGAGGCCCTTTAATTGTTAACTCATAAAAGCAGCTAACAGATTTCTCTTTAGGGAGGAAGTAATGAATGTCTGCATAAATTATCTGGAAGTTACTGAAGACCTGACAAGAAGCTTACACTTTCAGAACTTCTCATGAGTAAAGTTTGTTCTCTTTTGTGTCTCCTCAGAAAATAGAATCCTTGTAGAATGCTTTTTCCTCAAGAGAAGACTTCCATGCAGCACTGGGCTGGAGTCCTTCTGGGCCAGCTTTCTCCCTTGTATTGTCTGTGAAAACTCAGGCAGATCTTGGCAACACACNTCCTATAACTACTCAAAGCTGGGCTGTAGGGGAGAGATTCAGCATGATCACATGCAAAAAATTCTTGATTACATTTTCACTTGAGAAACAACTTTGGAGTAAAAAAAAACCCTTTGTAGCAGCAAGGATGTTATGAGCACAGGACTCCTTCTGAAATACTTGTTCTGTCAAAAGGCACATACAGCAACTTCTTTAGGATGAGAGCACTGGATTATCTTGGTGCGAGCAGCTTGCAGACCTCTTTAGACCTGTAATAAGAGCTCACAAAAAAGAATGGAATTTGTACAGCTTGTGCTTCATGAACTCATTGGTAAAATTTGGCAGGGTGTAGGTTCTTCTGGTGAATAACTGAATCCTTCTGCAGCTCATTGACTGGGGGAAAAATACAATGAAAATATTCATTTCAGGTTAATCTGAATAATTGTTGAAAGGTCACCTTTTCCACCAAGAAAGATATTAGCAAAGAATGTTTTCAGCCTACAAGACAGCTGAAAATTTAGCCAAGTGAAATTAAAAGGAGTATTTGATAGGGTCCTTGTCTCTTTTTACTGGCATAGTGGTAAGTATATCTGTATCAAATGTAATGCTCATCTCATACCAGGTTTTATAGGGACTGTACAAGAGAATTTATTTTTATTACCTTTTGTAAGTCATGATATGAGCATATAAAATGTCAACTTTGTCAGAATTAGTCTTACAGTACATTTCAAAGAAGTGGAACGAATTTTAATGGGATTTTTACGCATCTCCATTCAGATGAAATGCAGGTTTTTAGAGGGGAAAAAATCAAAACCAAAGATATATGCAATTTATTTCTGTGCTCTTTCTATGTCCAATCTCTCCACCAAACAATTGCCTTCAAGAGGTATTCTGCGTTTAAATGGAGATGCTGTCACTGACATGGAAAGGATCTATTAGGTTTAAAATCACGCAAGCATCTAAATACAAAAAAAATAGCAAATAAAAGAAAATATATGGAATGTAACAACACTTTTAAGGGAGAAAATGTGAATGCATTCCAGTAGCAGGAACGATGTCTCTGCTAACTTCCAGACCAATGACAAGTAGAACAGCTTGGCATTGTCTTTGGTAGGAGTCATTTTATTTTATTTCAGAAATTAGGTACTCAGCAAAACTTAATTTTCAAGCCCAGCTGCCGGGAACCAGGGGCCTTTTCAAGATAGGTCTACCAAAGATATTCCAGTACTCCAGGAACCTCTTACCTTTTCCCACAGCATCTTGACAGGTGTGGTTATTGTTAGCCAAGCACCTTGTTCAGCACCTTCCAGCAGAACTGGGCTCTGGGATATGTTGTGCCTGAGAAAGCCCAGGAGAGACTACTTTCTTGCCTACAGCAGAGTCTGAGGCAATTTTCTCAGTACAGATAATGGCCCTGAGTGAGTATTTGCTCCAGCAGGAGTATCCATGCCAATATAAACCAAGACACATAAGTATTCCCATTTTCAACAGTCAGATAAAAATCAGAGACTCAGTGTGAATCTGAGGGGTGACAAGGGAGAAAAGGATTTGGAGGAAAAACTATGAGTAGGCTTAGACAACATCCACTCAATGTTGCTACCAATGAAGCAGACAGTGATGAAGAGCATAGTTGTTGAATCTGGATAAAAGCTACCAAAAATACTCAAAATAAAAAAGCATTAAATGGATTTTTCTTCTTTAACCCCTTCCAAAATTTGCTTGGATGCTCTCTACAACAAAACAAGATAATTTCTAAATTTCTATTTTTCTGATTGGCACCGTGGGAAAACTCAGGACTGAATAGAAAATTGCTTCATACTCTTCATGGACAGGAACTCCATTTAACAGCAGTCCCCAGGGTCATGGAGGGAGGCAGAACCTCAGGAGCAAGACAGAGGTTCTACCTGTGCCCTGAGGGCCGTGCCAATGGTGGAGATGACCAGAAGAGCATCATTTTCTCCACATGCCATGCTGATATATTTCACCATCAATATATTCACTTCAGAAACAAAGTGATATTTACAGACCTGTCATCAAGTGGAATGGATAAGAAATTTATTGCAGGCACCTAATAAGAGCTCCAGTTTCCAGAAAACATGGGATTCAAAGGGAGTGGAGCAACTGAAACTTCTGCAAAGACGTTCTGCAGAGGAAGGAAGGGGCAACAGCTAAGACCGTGAACATTCCTAGATTATTTTTGGCACAGGTGTCTTTCCTTTCCCTGTGCACAGAGGCTGTGCAAAACACCTTCCTCCTGTGCAAAATGCTCAAAGAAAGGTAGGACATACTGTGGAGGAGAATGGAACTGCATTCCTCTGTGTCCATTGCATTCCTAACAGGAACAAGCCTCTCTTACTCAAATATTCACGGCTTTCTCTGCCCTGGCTGTTTGCATGGGTTTTGCCAAGTGGCAGCCCCATTCATTTAACATAAATATGTAGTGTTGCTCAACTTGTCTTTAACAACAAGTGCCACTTTGACAAATGCTTTTGATAAGCCTTAAAAATACTGAAATAGCACATGGAATGATGACAGAGTCCATCTCCCTGACTAGCATGGTAACAACCACTGCTGAAAACCAGAGTGTTCCTTTAGATTTATAAACACTGAAATAAAGGTAAAACTTACTAAATACACACACATTCTAGGTTTGTATAGGTTCAGCCCAGAAAATTAACTGCTTAGTTTAAACAAATGGTTATACAATTTGCCAGGCAGGAATATCTTCTGTTTAATTAAGAATGTCTTTAATATTGCACAGGTTGGCTTCCAGAAGAGCAGCAACTGTGGGTTTGGGTTCACCATGTTTCAATAGCATTCTTTGAAGAAGTAATGGTGGAATTGTTGCTAGTGGCTATCAGTAAAACTTCTTATAAAAATGCTTTGTCCTTGCAAACAAGGGGCTCTTAGATACCATGATCCGTGCTTCTGTTTCACACTGCCCCTCTGGACAAATTTGCAGGTAGCAGTAAAGAGTAGAGCTCAATTGAACAAAACATTCAGGTGCTACAGAGATGAAAGCAGCAGGAAGAGCAGGCAATAAAATGAGCTTTGATAAATGAAAAATCCTGCACTCAGAGAGAAATACGAACAAGCACCTGACGACACAGAGATAACCCAGCAGCCAAAACCGGCGCATTCAAACAGACCTACTGTTTTTCTCAGTCATGTCCTCGTATTTGCAAGTGATTCTGAGAAGCCAGATTGCAGAAAAAGATACAGGTGAAAATTCAAAGTAAACCAGAATACTACCAGAGTAGCAGAAAGGGTCAAGGCTAAGATCCTTTGCCCTGTAGAAGGAATTTTTTATGAAAAAATGAAATGTGAAGGCAATCCATTAATAAGCATAATAAATACACAGAATTTTTCTAGCCTAGAAAGTGAATATTTTCATAAATTTAAGTAGGGCTTGAAATCATAGCCTAGAATTTCAGATTTCAGGGGAGAAAATTTTTTAAATTTTTTTTGCAAGAATTTTTTTAACATTTCAGGGTAACTCCAGAGATATTAAAAAAAAAAGTTTATTAAAAAAAAAGTTTATTTTGTACTTACTTTACTGGCAGACTTTTATTTAAGAATTAGCTTTGATATCAAGGGTATTTTTTAAAGTATTTTACGTCTTATAGTATAATTCAGAATAATGTTTTTGAGGGACTGGAACAGTTTTCTGCAACAGTCTCCCTAGAGAATTTCAAGGTATCTTGCTTAATTTCTTTTTCCTGAACCAAAGTTAAATCAGATTTTCCAAAAACTAGAGTGGAGAGTACACTGGCAGTAAAAAAAAGACATTAACATCTCCACAGTTTTAAGGGGGAGGAAAGGAGATCATTATGTATGTTTCCCTCTTCTGACCCAAATCTCATCCTGCCTCAACTTCTGCAAAACCACCTACATTCTTTAAGATTGGAGAAACTGCTTCCAGCTGAATATCCTGAATTGCTCTTATTTTCATAGGAAATGCATCTGAAATTTTTGAACCCTTTCTGATCTCTCTGCAGACAGAAACATGTGTCTTAAACAGATGTGTACAAACAAATTCAGAAACTTTTCCTGGAGAATATGTGCATAAAAGAACTTTTAGTTACCCACATTAATGAGTTTTAGTACTTTTCATACCCAGTAATCCTGCCATGTGAACCTGTACAAAAGACTGTCTCTTCCCAGTGATCTTTTGTGTAAGGAAGAGAAAACCCTGAAAATCTTTCATTATCAATGCAGTTGACTGAATAATTCTACCACAATGTCTGAAGAAAAGTGGAAAGAGAGCTTTCCAAGCCACTGCTACGTAATTAAATATGAGCTTGGTTATAAGGCAACTATTCTGGAGCTGGAATGACACAAAATCCTATGAAATCTAAATAAGAGCTAGACTGCACATGTTTGTTTAAATCACCTCTCATCAGGTCAGTTTAAAGTACTTAATCTCAATATATATGTACTGCCATTTTAGATATTAAACTGCTAAATAGTCCACACTGACAAAGCTGGGAAAAGTATAAATGGGGCTAAAAGCATGAACAATATTAAACCATTCGTTTATCAGCAAGAATGCAGGAAATGAATATTCATGCACTAGATAATATTTTTATGAATAGATTAACAGGTGGAGATAGGTGATCGCTTTTGAATTTAATTTTCACTCTTTCTTAAATGAAAGAATAAATCATATCAATGCACACCGCTTAGAATGGATTTTACTTGAATTTGAATAGCTGTAAAAATTGACATATTAAGTAAGGTTCGCTTTGTGAAGTGGGTAGTTGAATATTAAAAGAACCTTTAATTTGAAATTTAACCTTTTAAAAAATATATATAATAAAGGTAATTTAGGGCAATAGCTTAGCTTAGGTTGTCTGCTGTTTGTCAGGAGTCTTTTTTTGGAGGATTTTTCTTTCTATTTTCCCTTCTGTTATTTGTAGAACACAAAGCACATGCTAAAACCAATATGATAGCAGTAATGCCAATAAAAATAACAATATGCAATCATGTAATAAAAGGTAATCCAGGGTCCAGCCCTGGAAGTTTTCCTAAATTTGTAGTTACCTTTTCTGTATTATTTTTTAATTGTTTTTGAGTGACAGAAAAAAGAAAAGCTGCATATAAAGGAGATAGGAAATGTTGCCACATAGCCTACTCCAAGCATATTGTCATCATCGTGAATAAAAAGAAATGAAGGTTTGTTTTTCTGACTTCTTAAATTTATAGTTAATGCATCAGGACCTGCCACATAATAAACCAAATACTTTTAAACAGAAAATCACCACAGGGAGAAACAAAGGCTCTGCTAAGCCTCACCAGTAACTTGTTTGCTTTGGATAGCCAGGATAATGTCTGCAAACAGCATCACCATTGACACAATCACTTGGGATTTTGGTCCTGCTGTGATACTATTGAACAAATATTGCTATGCAACCAAAATAAAAATAACCAAAACATTTTTCAAGGAGCTTACTTTCTTTGCATGCCAACCTCATGCTAAAACACTTGTGACTGTGTGCAGGATTTAGGCTGAGTCACATCCTCTTTATGCACAGGTAGGTTGACATTTACCCCACTGACATTTATCTGGGGAATGGCTGCCCCAGTCATTTCAAAAGAAACACTTAGTTATTGAATATTTGTGGCTATTTACTGTCATAAGAACAGGAAACTCTCAGAAGCCCAGTTCCAGATTCCACTTTGTCTTCTCTTGCAAGAGTATGCATCAGTTTTCATACTTTATAAGCTAGATTTTATTTAAAATATGCCACAGTAGTTTTTGTTGATCTAATTTGTGTCTTTCAGATATCACATCTTCTAGCAGCCTTTTTTACCAGAAAAGTCACTCATATATGTAACATGAAAGATAGATACCTATATCTTCATATCTTCTGTTAGTTATATACCCTACACCAACACAGAGTTAGGGATCCTTGTTCACATGCTCTTTTATATGCTACCTGCACCATTTTTTGAGGCTGTCAATTCATTCTCACTTGGAAGGCTTCATTGCCTTCAGCAGCCACCCCTGGCTTTTGAAGGCAGACAGGAGAGGTGTTATTCTTCTGTTGAGTATATACTTCACTCTTCTAACCGCATCATGAGAAGGAGCTTTGCAATCATTATCAGTAGTCATAACTGCTGTAGGAAAGCACTAGAGCCCTGCAAGCAAGAGGCAAATTTTATTGCAGGAGTCTTACCCTAAATCTCTCTGAATTACCAGTACTGCATTTACCCTGCCCGGAGTTCCCATAGACACAGTCCAGCTCCTTTTGGGAGAATTGAGCCAGCCACACACCGTCCACAGGGAGGAACAGATAATATTCTTCTATCATAGAAATCATCTCTTGACATTAAATCCTAGATGAAGGATGAAAAGGGGCACTAGGGCTTGAGAAAGTTGTAAATTCAGGTCACTTTGAGAAGTGAAAGAATTTTAAAGGCCATACTCAACTACCTATAAATCTGGGAGTATTTTTACCTTTCAGGTTAGAATCTTTAATAAAAAGCAATTGAGAAAGCACAAGGATAATATATGATGAAAAATTAGGTATACCACTGAGACCAGCAGGGACATTTCAGAGATGAAAACAGAAATCACAGTGCTGAAACAGAATCATGTAACT
>VZRX01011494.1:162111-172141 GCA_013398075.1 Notiomystis cincta | reverse complement strand
GCAGCCTGAGGGTCGCCCGTGCCACGGGACATCAGCGGTGCCGCCGAGAGGATCGCAGGGACGGAGTGGGCTGGAGCTCCCACTCGCCGTCTAACCACCAAGTTAATTTCCGATTGCCGAAAAAAGAGACAACGAAAAAAAAAATCCTTCCTAAACCTAGGTTCTAAGGTTTCAAACTTCTGCTAACTGTATTTCCCAAATGGTGCGGGTGCGGGTTTTCCTCCCCAGCCGGAGGTAGTAGGTGTAATTGCACCTTCTGGTGAATCTATAATATCTGTTTGGACTGTGAAATGATTGCAAAGAGAGGTCCAAGAGCATAGCTACTTCGGGACTTCTCCGAGTATCGAAAGAGCAGGACCGGCCTGCAAAGTCAAACAGCCAGCAGGACTCTGATGGTCAGCAAGGGCTGGCTTTGTGCCCTGTGAGATGGTGAAATCAGAGCCGTGGCTGGCATTCATTGTTTCAAATAAACTCTACACAATTACATTTGGATATGAAGCACTACTGTAGTTAAATTACGTTTTATATATAAGTATGTGAGATTTCTTTTAACTGTAGCTCTGATAAAATAAGCACAACGTCCTAAATAGCTGGTTACCTTTGTCACCATTCATTCTGAAACAATGCAGTGAATGAACACTTAGTTGAGAGATCCTTTTACCGTCGCCGGGCAAATTAATGTAACAATGGTTAGGGGAATAGTAGAATCACTGCACTGAAAACCGGAGCTATAAAATCAATGCTCTTTGGGAATAGAGGCGTTCAGAGCGAAACGCTTTATTCTGGAAATGCATCTCCAACCTGCTCCCCCCGGGTTAATTGCTCGTACCGAG
Organism: Notiomystis cincta; assembly: GCA_013398075.1. Taxonomy (NCBI): domain Eukaryota; kingdom Metazoa; phylum Chordata; class Aves; order Passeriformes; family Notiomystidae; genus Notiomystis; species Notiomystis cincta. Next base: position 171,308 of record VZRX01011494.1, on the reverse strand, counting down.
GGCGCCATCCTGCGTCGGCGAGCGGGGGAGCGCCCGGGGCGTGCGGGGATGCCGGCTGCACCGGGACACCCGGGGACACCGTTCGCCCTTCTTCCTCTTCATCCTGTACGTGCGTGGACAGCTGCCGCTTTCGTGGGTACGTCTGGATACGTCTACTTCATTAAAACTGCTATTTCTAACGTTGAGAAGAGTATTTGTTGTTAATATTCCATAGTTCTTGCTCCTCCAGCAAGTCATTATATGCCGTGTTCACATGGATAAGCCACCGAGCACGACCTGCTCAGATGCAGCCAGGTGTACCTGAGCCCCATCACCTGTCTCCATGGACAGGCTCTGTGACAGGTTCTGCTCAACCTTTTCTGCAAACTCAGTGGTACATACAGAGAACTGGCACAGTCTGTCCTGTTGAAAGGACAGACTCTGAAGAGACTTTTTTTTACTTTTTTTTACTCATTCTTCATCAGAACCAAATAACCTTTTGAACAGACAGACACACATCACAGCCAATTGCCTCATGGCTATGGTATCCTCGGGGGATTTGGGAGACCTGCCTTCAAATCAGACCCTGCCTGAATCAGACTCAGGAATGTTCACATTGCTGTCTGACGGCTGAGCTGGGGACTATTCTGGTGTTAAAGACTGGCCTCTTTGTGGTTGGACCTGCTCCATTGTGTATAGCTGAATAAATACTCATCAAGCTAAAAAGAAGGACAGGTTATCACTGTCTGGTTAGGGCCTTCATATGGATTTAAATCCCTGCTCTAAATCCAGCAAAGCAAAGCAAAGATATATGGACTTCACAAAACTCAGCTGCTTGCTCAGACCAACAAGTTATTTATTCCCTGTCCAGACAACTACATTTTCTTGCCTAAGCCCACTGGTGTATATATACCAGTCAAAATTAGTCTATAACCAGGAAAGCTTTGGCTCATCTTCAGAAATTCCTGTTTGTGATTAGAATTTCTGACAGAATTCCCATTACAGTTTGACTTACCTGTTTTGCTTTATTGTATAAAACAATATTTTAGGGTGAACCTCATTCAGATAAAAATAGTGAGCTCATTTGGTGACTTATTTTGTTGTACTCACCCCAAATATTATCCATATATATTTTTTTATGAACTGCAACTTTTTAGAAAAGAAACTTGCACAGGAAGTCATGTGTAGATTCCTAGTATAAATGTTTCTTTCCTGCAATTAGAAGTCTTTCTAGGAGGGATAGTAATTTTACTCGGAATTCTAGTACTATATATAAACTGTTTGGGCAACTGTGTCTCAGAAGCTCTGGGCAGGATTACAAACTTGTTGAGCACAAAGCATATTACGCCACGTCTTAATCAGTTTCTTAGTGTTTGCTGACCATGGAAGCAAGTAGCTAAAGCAGTCTGGACTTCAGGCCTTTGAATCCTTTAGTATGTTAGTCAACAACTTTTAAGATTGGGAAGCACTCTGTTTTGTTTAAATAAATATTCATATTGAATTTGAATTTAGAATTGTGAGATGTATTTGGAGGTATTTAGGATTAATTCCAGAAATCTTACTTCTTACTGAAATAAATATAGAAGACAAAGAAAGAAGTTAACAGTGTTTCTGTAATATGAGCTTTTTGTTACATGTACATTTGGATGTTTATGCTTGACAGCGTTTTGTTTTTTCAGGTAGTTTTACCTGATCAGTGAAGACTTGAAGACTGTAACCTATCTTATTTAGAAATATCCCAGCAGTGTTTGTGCTTTTTTTTTTAGAATTATGTGTAAAATGATGTTGTAAATTACATAAATACTGTAAAATTTAAATACTGTATATAATTAAAATACTTCAAGTAACCATAGAGTTGAAAAAGTAATAATGATAAACTTGTATTTATATGTGCTATACTTTCTGGTTTTGTAAGGAAAAGGTTTTTGATGTGCATAAAGGCTTTATTTTTAGTTCTTTGAAATGAAAATATTCTAGAGGTACTTAAAGGTAATGGTGCTGTTGAGATCCAGTATCTTTCACTGACTTTTCTTTGTAAGTAGTCTGAATTCAGATTGCTTACAAATCTCACCTTCCCTTGCAGGAGGAGATCTAACAGCATCTCTAGAAATTACCCCAGGCTATGTATGTTCAATTGTGCCTGCTACATTGCATTTCAGAGGGAGAATGCATATCAAAGTGTACTTTCAGTTGGAAAATGCATCCCTTTTGAGTTGAGCTGTTCTTGATGGCCCTCTAAAACAAAATTCACAGTGATGCATTTGGCTTCAAGTAAGGCTTTGAGGCTACTTCTGCCCAGCAATGCACTATTGCCAAGAATGTCTTCATTTAAATAAGAAGAGCCTTGCCAAAGGCAGGACGTTAGACCTGCCTCTTCCAGGACCCCCACCAGCAGCTCTGTGTGTTATGCTGATGTGGGGCTTATCCTCACCCAAGCCCCCTTGTGTCTGCAAGACCCTGTGAACCTGGACCACCCGATTATTTTAGTTTTAGATTCAGAAGTAAAACAGCTTGACATCCTCCCTAATGCCCAGGCCAGTTTCCTCCCTGGTGAACAGAGATGAGACAGGGCAGAGAGATCAGAGAATATGAATGCAGTGAGAGTAACACTCAAAACTTGCTCAAAATGTGGGAGGGATGGCTAAGGAAGGAGAGTAAGATTAAGTATCTATTAAGTCTGAGATGAGGAACCTTAGACTCTTCAAACTGGTTAGGGAAATCCTATAGTAGAATGGATTGCCTCAAATTTTGTAGACAAATAAGAGGAAACTGATGCTATTCTCATTAAGATTAAAGTAGAAAGTAAAGAAAAAAAATCCAATAAAGTTCCACACAAGAACAGGAACAACAGTATACAGAAAAAAAATAGATAAATCATATGAGGGAGTTGAGTTTTTTCAGAGTTTTTCCTCCTTTGTCTATTTCCAGGTTTCCAAATCAAGAGAGAGATACCAGTAAGATTAAGTCAGTAGGCATGTTTAAAGGGAGCATTTCCCAGCTAATATGCATTATAATTTTTCTGTGTATTCTCATTCTGCTATTTTCCTATTTCCAGAGAAAGTTGTTCATAAGATCTGAACAGTCTGTAAGATTTAGAGAGAACAAAGCTGAGACAAATTATACAATATGTGGAAAATGTGTATGTGGAAAATCTCTATGAAAAAATTTGGCAAATGGTATTCCTCAAAGATTAGTGTACACAGAAACATATATAAGCTGTGCAGAAAATCTTAGGATAAGAATTCAGTTACTTTGGTTGTAGAATCTGGAATTAACTCACAGGAAGACCTGGCTATTACCCTGCAGAACACTGCAGAATTTTGCAGTCAGCACTCAGCTCCAGGAATGATACTCTTACTACAGAATTAGGCATCTTGGTCTCAGGTGCCTGAGTGACTTGTTTAGTTTCTGAATTGAAGGAGAGTACTGATGAGCATCACAGACTGCTCATTTAGTATCTGTGAACCATGTGATGATTCCCCTTTTCTTGATATGCTTTATATAAAAATGTGGACACATGCTCCAATGTCAGAGATTGTAAAACTGGATCATGAAATGAGCACAGATTTATTTGAATGGAAAAAAAGTTTGGACTTTCCATATTCCTGGAGTGTATAGGTGGAAAAGATATATTAAAGATTTTGGAGCATACTGTGCATACTACTTTGGACCAGATTACAACTTTGTCTAATTTAGGTGGTTTTTTGGCATTTTTTCTATTACACTGTCTTGGAATAGTTTATAAATGGAAATATCTTTCATACATGCTGTTAAGACAGTGGTTTGAGGAAGAATTTTAAAAAATCCCAGTACTCACCTTTCCCCTTGTAATTTTTCTTTGTCACTCCAAAATGCAAAAACTTATTGCTTATATGCTGTAAGGTGTTATGTTAATGTGGTTAGTAAATGTGTTTCTTTCCTCCTATCTCACAAGTGACTTCATTGTTCATTTTTTTACAGGATTATCACAGCACTGACATCTTGTGTTTATAGAAAACAGTATTTTGCTTTAAAAGAGCTTATTAAGGCCTCATCAGAAAATCCAGCATTTCCCTTTTGCAACTTATTTAAGATTGGCTGATTTTGCATAAAGCTGGTCTGTGCAGCAGTAAGTGCTCTGACCCTCATCTGTGTCCAGCCTGGACGTGATCAGACACTGCAAGTTGGAGAGCAGAAAGGAGAACTGCCATATATGCTTGTCCCATTCTTTGCCCAGTTAACTCAAGGTATCTCCTTGTGAGTGCTCGTGGAGTCAAAATCCAGGGCCAAATGGATCTTTTGGTAGGACCCAGCAGTTGATTTTATGTTAAAAGCAATCCTCAACTCCTTCAGTACAAATGTAAGAGGAATAGCTTAAAACCCCCTACCACTTCTCACGGCAATCCACTGGCATTCACACACATTGAAAAGAATCCACTGCGCTGTCGACTTTCACACTGGGGCAGCTCAGGAGCATACATATGTTGTATTTAGCTTCTCTGCTGTGAGGCTGTGCTGTGATCTCCCATGAAAGAACAGTTATGAAAAAGAAGTTGTAGAAAAGAACAGTTCCTGGTCCTCTAGTAATGACTACAGCTATTTGTCAAATGAGCCTCTCGAAAGCCTCTGACATTCATATGAAGATTGGGAGAAAGAGCAAATACCATGATTCTTGAGATTTATATAACATCTTCATAGTGATTAGTGCTATGAATCTTCTGTTATTCCTCTAAATATTCTTTAAATAAACTTAGCCTTGCATATATTTTTGTTTGCTGTTTGATAAAAGGATACAGCTACAGTCTAAAGATAAAACTAAAGGACTTGAAATAAAAGATCGAAGGTCACAATGTAAGTGTTCCAGCCTCAAAAGCAGCTTTTTCACATTTACTGAAAATTCAGCTTTGCATTAAAGTCACAAACAAAATTTTGTTTCTAAGGACTCAAAAGATTACCTTTCTTAGCTATGGGTCTATATTCTGGGCACAATCTGTGAACTGAAATATGAACTGGATTTGGCATTCTTCTGTTCCTGCTATAGCCAGTAGGTGATTATTAACATCAATGTGCAAGTTATACTGCAAAAGGATAAGATTCAATTTTTCTCAAAAACATTCAAGATGCATAATATTATGATTAAAGGGACTTATACAGTCTAAGCTATCAGTTTTGCATTCTAACATGAAATAACCATAAAACTATTCAGAGATATGAAGATGGTGGTGTGGGACTGTTCACAGATGCTTGGGGGCAAAGGAAAAGCAATATGAGCCTGTGTTTGTACATATCTATATTTACATGATGAGCCCAGATCAAAAGAGGCCTCATCTCTGTGTGGTCATCAGTGCAAACTCTGGAATGGATTCACACTGATTCTTGCATCAACCTTCCGAGTTCTTAGAAAATTAACTTCTCCTAATTTCAGTTTTTCTTTTATACAAAACAAATAAANTATTCAGAGATATGAAGATGGTGGTGTGGGACTGTTCACAGATGCTTGGGGGCAAAGGAAAAGCAATATGAGCCTGTGTTTGTACATATCTATATTTACATGATGAGCCCAGATCAAAAGAGGCCTCATCTCTGTGTGGTCATCAGTGCAAACTCTGGAATGGATTCACACTGATTCTTGCATCAACCTTCCGAGTTCTTAGAAAATTAACTTCTCCTAATTTCAGTTTTTCTTTTATACAAAACAAATAAAAAACCAAAACAAAACAAAGTAAAACAATCCACCACTATCCCCTCTCTGTATTCCCATCATTCCTGAAATTCAATCAATGGTAATAACTTCTGTGTATTATTTTTGTAATAGTTATATATCAAGAGATTTGTCAGCCAGAATAAAAGTACTCAAAGCTGATGGAGTAACAGCTAAAGAAGTCTACAAGCTTGGAGAAAATTCTGGACATTTATATTTAGCTCATTGCATGCACAGTTGCATCTACACAGTTTCACCCACAGATTTGGTTATCTGTCAATAAATAGAACAAACTTCTGTATAAATTATTGCATAAACAGTTTTCTGCACAGATTTAATTATACACTTTACGCAATTCTCCCCATACGGATATTTTATGTATGGCTAACAGCCAACTTAAAATTGTATATATGAGGACATTCAGGTAAACACATAAAGAACACAGAGATATCCCATCTGCAACTGTGATGAATTTTTTCTGCTGTCTTTAAAAGAAAGTCTTCAAGGTTTGCCTATTTCCCATGTCAGCTAGTGCTTATCTTGAGTAGTGCAAAAGTGAATGTTTACTTTTGTACTTTACCGATATCATTGGTGCTTCCTAGCAGATCAAATGGGACTGCAAGGGAGGTGTAATTAAGCATCATTTCTTTCATAATTCAAAGATCTGCAGAACTAAGTTTAAATTCTTGCAAGGACCCACCTTCACTACAGCTGGTACAAATTTTGAGCCACAAATAACTTTTAATAAATTTACAAAAGTGTAGTATATTTTGTGAAAATGTATTTTACAGCTACTTTCTCCAGTGCAGGGCTGCTTATTCCCTTAGCATTGGCTCATACTTCTTCTGAAGTATTATTTTTAAGCATCACCTGTGGGTATAGCCTATCCTTTCTATTTAAAGTCTAGACACAGAGCATTTCTATTTCTCATCCTCCCAAAGCTGTCCCTGGGCCATTCTCTTTCTGTGTCCCCAGATAGTATATCTGACTTTCAGAGGTGAGAGTTGGGATTCTCTCTGAATAGGCTTGGGGGAGGGTACAGGGCTAACCTTTGCTCTTGCTCTGCCCCAGAATCTCGGCTTTGCACATGAATGAATACTTTTCTATTGGGGTCTTTCTTTTGGGGAATAAAACAAATTAACTAGGAAAGAATACCAGGGATTTCACTTTGTGCACTGTCTCTGCAAAGTCTCTGAGACGCCATGAAAAAAATAAATTCAGAAGCTTGAAATGCCTAGTGCAATATTTTCAGAACAAGCAGGGCAGCCCAGCATTCGTCACACTACTCTACAGTAAATCACAAAAATAATTTTCAAATTAAAACTACTTCTTAGCTAGATGGTATCTTACAAAAAATGGGATGTAAAATGCATTACTGTAATTTTTCTGAAGTACTACTGTAGTTTTGAAGATTAAAAATGATCTGTTTCTTTGATTGCTACTCTCTAAGAAGGAGAGAACCAGGTGGGGCTTTTGTTGGTTTTGGTTTTAGGTTTTTTTTTCTAATTCAAGAACTTGGGGAATTGATTTAACTATGATGTGCAGAAAAAGATATTTTTATCTTGAGAACAGGATTCTGGGTGACAAAGTGCACACTCTATTAAGTATTATTAGATATTATGAATGTTTTTATTGAAAGAAACCTTCATTATGCTTGTGCTATAAACTTGACATATGTCCTAGTAAATGTGCCTGGATGCATGCATTGCTACCAAAGTGTCTTCTGCCCCTTGCTAACATTTAGGCCTCTAAGCCTCTCAGGAGCTCCTCCAGTTTTTTCATTATATATTTTACATTAAACACAGGAATTAATTTTATATGACTCAATATGAAAAAGCTGTAGAAAAGGATACCATTTCGTTTGTGTTTTCTTGGCTATAAAGTATTTAATATTACACCTTTAAAATCTTACAGCATTTTCAGGTGAGGCAGTGACACTGGTCAGCAACACTGACAACAAACAGCCATCAGCAGTGGGATCAACAATACATCACGGCTGTTCTCATTCTGTCTCCTTCTCTGATCCTGATCGAGGAGAAAGTGAATTCTCCCCCTGACCTCTGAGACACATGAAGAATATGAATGGTAAATACATGCATCATTAGTGATATGTGCATCCAGTCCAGTGGTTCTTACCTCCTAACTTGTTAAAGAAATTTGCACGTACCAGAAAGTTTCCTGTAGAGGAGCTGGCAAGATCTTGTGGGCTTAGTGACTTCAATATAAATTAATTTTTAAAGAATTGTACTATTTTAATCAGGTCTACTTACACAGATTTAAATATAGATTTGTTCCATGAAATTATATATAAGTAAAAAAGTAAACTCTGCTTATGCTGGTATTGGAAAGGTAGGCAGGGCTACTCTTTGATTATTTTATTTTCTATAAAATAGTGCTTTGCTACATAAAAAAACCACTAAACCTTAACCTGTCTTATGGCTAAAGTACTGTCTTTAAACTCAGATTTGTAGCTTTTCTCATCTTTGTTTTTGGACAGGCTGTTTCTGAAACATTCAGATAGTTTGATAGTAGTGAACTTTATAAGCAGTATGTAGTTGCAATTGAGAAATCCTTGTAGCTGAGAGTGGGGAAAGGGTTCTCCTCTTGCTGATTATGCATTAAGATTCAGCTTTTCTGGCAGGTGCACAGGCCTTCGAGATCCAGATTACCCAAATTATTTTTTTAAACACTGTAAAATTTAACTTGGACTAATTAACTGTATAGTTGGAAAGTAATTTGCATGATTAATGAACACTGTTTTTTACCTCTTTTGGAAAATATAAAAGTAATTAAAAGGAACTACCCTTTTAAAATACAGAAAGGGTGTGTGTGTGATATACTTCTTATCCATCTTTATTCCTGTTATTTTACTAAATTAAACATACCTGACCATTTTTTCATAATACTCGACAAGATCAGAATCTCTGTACAAATACTACAACTTTGTCAGAATAGGTAATTTTTATTTCCCAACTTCACACTTGGTCATCAGGCAATCATCCCACATCAGGCAGCATAATACTTTAAACCTCTGAGCTATAAAGTCATAGACTGGCCAGCTGGAAGCAGAATAGGTTTCCCCTCACCCTTTGCCAATGCTTCTGGACTCAACCAATTCCCTGAAGAAAAATGACTATATACTTGGCACAGAGCAGCTGCTAAATTTAAATTCCTCCTGCCTCTATATACTAAGCTTTCTATCTGATTCAATACTGAACTCCTATGATTTGGCCAGCTTCTATTCAGAAAGGGATCTTAGCCATAAATAAATTTACTGAAAATGATTCTTTGCTTTTCTTTCCTTCATAGTACTAAAAGGAAGTTTCAGTGAAATAGAAAAAGTGGCAGATGCAGCCAACCTAACATGCCATCAACAAAAATTTTGGCTATTACCTGCACCACTCCACATCTGATTGTACTGTTTCATTTCTCTTATGAATTACAGGTGTCTGTAGCAATGTGCATATTTAACCAGCAAATCTGAACTGAATGCAAATTTTCTAGAAAGGTTTGGAAGAGGAAAGCAGTCGGAATAGTC
>VZRX01011494.1:107067-147973 GCA_013398075.1 Notiomystis cincta | reverse complement strand
AAAAAAAAAAAAAAAGCTTACAGCATTCCAAAGCCCAAATTATTGCCAATTTAATGTACTACCTTTTCAGATCTTCTTCCAGTTGTTTATTCTTTGACTGAACTACTGCCAGCACCCTTTCAAGATCATTTTTCACTTTCTGCAACTATAAAAGAATAGAAATTAAACTACTCTTTGCAGGTAGCACAGTCTGTAGCATTTAATGTACATGTTCTATGTAAGGCTACATCTGTAAATCTCAAAGAGGGATAAAATCATCTGCAATTTCTTAATAAACATTAAAATCCAGTTTAAAATTAAGGAGCTATTCAAAATGTCACTGTGACCAGTTGCTCATTAGTGTCTTCTTGAAGCTCACAAAGCTTAACAAAATACCTAATTTTACCTGAAGCAGATTGTGGAGCACACACATGAACCCCTCAGCTGATGAACATCTGAGGAGAAATATCTACAGCACCAGGGCTTCTATTGTCTAAATTACTGCAGCTGCTAGGAAGAATGAATCTATGCTACTTGTATCACATAAAATGTACAGAAAATGAAGATGCTGCAAACAAAGTCTAACTGCATCTATTAATTAAATGATCCTCAGTGCTATAGGCCTATCTGGGACACGAAATACAGAGAAATAAAACTACTGTAAGTCAGAAGCTATAGACATTGCTCAGTCTAGGGAATAGGGGACTCTCAGTGGGCTGGGTCTTTCATTACACAATCACAGAATGGGTAAGGTTGTGTGGAGGAATACATTCAGTGCAGGTAGCTCAGGGTGCATCTGCAGTGGGAGCTGCAGGTGAGCTCTGCATTGAGCTCTGGCAAAAGCCCCAGGCAAGAGGCCATGAACTGCCAGCTCTTTGCAGAATAAGGGGCCCAGAGACCTGTGGCCCTGCCAGGAGAGGGGACATTGAGACATGGCATAAGCTGATGATGCCTGGGCCTTCCTGTGTTTACATTGTGAGGGTACAAAAGCCCAGGGGTTCCTTTGTTCTGGGTCCCTCCTCAGAGGCAACAGCTCAAGCTGTTATTCTGTTATTATATCATGATTAAATTATTTTAAGGATAGGAGCCTAAGGGAAGAAGGAAACCTGCGGTTAAGCTGGTGAGCAAACCTGATCTGTGTGAGGAATATGTAACTGTGAATGGGCTTAGTGACTGACACAGCAGCTCCTGGATTGTTGGACAGGGAAGTTTCCTTAACCATTCTGAGGGACCACAGCGGTTCAGCTCGTCCCACCTCCCTACTCAGGCAGGGGTCATCCAAGAGCAAATGGCACATGTCTGGATGCAATAGTTCTTGAGAAACTCCAGTGAGGGAGACTCCACAACCTCTCTAGGTAATCTGTTCCAGCACACAGTGAAGAAGCTTGTCCTTGTGTTCTTGTGTATCCCATTGCCTCTTGTCCTACTGCTTGGCATCACCAAGAAGAGCCTGGCTCCATTCTCTGCAGATACTTGTATGAATTGATGAGGTCCCTAGTTAGAGCACTATGTTCTTATACAAAATAATGTTTCTAATATAAGCCTATGATTTGGATGTATTTTTTCTGCTTCCATACAAAACAAGAGTACTTGAAAATTTAGCTCAAAGAAATAAAAATTCTGAAAATATGCTACAGAAGCAAATATGCTCCATATATATAACATCTGAAAAAAACCTGGTATCCTCAAATATCAGACCAACCTGCTATACAGGCAAATCAAAGTATGTAACTTAACAACTTTCTGGTAGTGACTCTTAACAGCAGTCACGTTTGCTGTGAAGGCATTAGACACAGGAACATTCTCAAGTCAGGTAGCATTCCTATGTCCCATCAATATATGTGATGTTACTCACAAGACATTCTTGACTTGTTCTTCCAGTGGAGGAACTCAAAAACAATTTGCAACTTATTGCCACAGAGCTCAGCGCCTAAGATAACTGACTCTTCCATGTAACACATATAACATAATTTTGTATTAAGTATGAAATACAGTATGTTATAACTTTTAGTTTAAAAAAACACACAGAAATATCTTAAAGGCCAATGTCAGAGGATTGGGTCAGGCTCTTCCCAGTGGTGCCAAGTGATAGGACAAGTGGCAATAGGCACAAATTCAAATACAGTAAGGTCCATCTGAAAATTAGGAAAAAATGCTTTACTGGAGGGTGACTGAGCACTGGAACAAGCTGCTCAGAGAGGCTGTGGAGTGTCCTTCTTTGAAGATATTCAAAAGCCACCTCAATACAATCCTGTGAGGCATGTAGGGGCAGGGTTTAGTGGTGGACTTGGATGGTTGCACTCAGTAATCTTAGTGGTCTTTTCCAACCCAAACTATACTATGATTCTATCTCCAAAGGTCCCTTCTAATTCCAGACATTCTGTAACAAATTCCACTTAGCAATTAAAATTCAGCCATGGATCATCCTGAACACACAATTCTGAGTGGATCTTCTTGCCCAAGCACTTGTGCGATGTTAAATGAAAGTCATTTGTAAGGTACAGTGTGTAGGCTTCAACCCTAGAAATGGGCCCTGCTGCTTGATGTTAAAGATGATGGCTAAATCTTTGAAAGGCATGGTCATCACTCTCCTTGGCACAAGTTTTCTGTCTCCTAGTGGCACCCAGCACAATGGGACTCCAATCCTTGGAGTGAGGCCTCGGAGCATTAATGTAGCAGGGATGCTGATTATCACACCATTTTCACTGCATGCAGATAGATTTTTGAGCTACTGTGATTAGATGGTGTGTCCAGAGGCAAAATACTGTTTATTGTGCATTACTCACTGACTTGTGCAATAAGTCAGTTTAAAACCTCACTCATTACAACTCAGAAATTTTACTAGTTGTACTACAGGGGAAAAAAAGCATTAGAACAACAAACATGGCTGAAGGAAAATAGTATTTTAGCAGTAGCCCACCCTAGGAACAGTCATAGGAAAATGCAGCAATTGTATATATTGTTTTTCTTTTTTTCCCAACAAAATTTTACTACCTCTTACAAACAAAAAGACTTACCTCTTCTTGTCCTAATTCTACAAGTACATCTGGATTGGTAGAAATTACTGAAAAATAAAATGGATTGGTTATTTTTTGTACTGGATGATAAAGATTTATTGATACTGAAAAGCAGCCCGACTAGAAAGAAATTTGTGTACCTTTTGAAAAACAGTCTGGCTCACAGCAGCAGTTTAACCACATGCTGTGGTATCCTGCTGGGCTAGCCTAGTATCACTATTCAGCAAGTTGAATTAGACTGAAAGAAGTGCAGTGTTAATGCTTGTGTGTCATATTTTATACCTGAACTAGCTCCAAGTACATTGTTGTAGGTACATAATGAATAAACATCACATTTCTATGTACTTCAAGACAACTGAGCCTGATTTTTTCAGCAGAAGACATTCAATCAGCATTACCAATGTGGACAATCAGATTCTTCCAGTCTTCCAATTCCTTGTTAAACAGCCTCTCAAATGCTCGATCAGGACTATAAAACCTAGTTTTATTAACTTCAGAAGCATGTCACCATCTTTACTGTTCACAAGGACAACTATATGTAGGGAGATGAAGAGCCCACCAAGGCCAATGTCCTAACTCCAATCCTGAGCAACAGCAATACCAAAGTGAAAGCAAAATACAATTCAAGAACATGGAAATGTTTCCCCAGAATGCTTCTAACAAAATGCAGTGATTTATGACTCATGCATTTTCAGAATAAAAACTGAATTCTTGTATTTTACAGCGTTCAAGAGACTCCAGTCAATTCTCAGATGCATCTCAACCTGCAGCTTCTGCATAAACATATGACTTTTTAAACTATTCCAATACATTAACAGGAGAAATGAAAGCTATTTTAAAAAATTTAAATCTTTATAAGACAGATTTTTTTGTGCAAGTTTGGGCTTGAAATGTCTAATTTTACAAATAAATATTATTTAAATAAAAGATCTCCTTTAACAAAAAGGAAACCCTTAACCCTCTCATGACAGCACTAATCATCTCCTAAATACACACAGTCAATTTAATAAATTCAGAAAAGTACTTTCTTTGGTAATGTTATAATATTTACCTCAACAAATTTTAAGAAGCTTTAAATGAGTAGTTTTAAAAGCACTGTTTGTTCCGAGATGAAAATCAGAAAAACTACTGAGTTAAAAAGGCATTAAATTAAATGCTTCAATAAAATTCCTTTTAGAGAACTACTGTTTCTACATCTTGACACAAAATTTCAGTACAGTGCTCCCAGTTAAGCTTAAGAGCTACGGGAGATAGTGGTCTGTGCTTTATTAGAGTAAGATTTCTTTATTTACATGAATATCCTACCTATACGTGATAAAATAATTCATTGGTGCACTTTCATTCACATTCGCTGGCATATCTGAAAAAACCCATACAATTTCTTCTCCTTGCCACATCCTGCTGAAATGATGTTTATAAACCCTCCCTTACCAATTATTATGTATTTCTACAAATGCCTTATAACACTTCTTTATTTCTAGATACCTAATCCTGAGTTCATGCTTCCCATTCAATGTTCATATTGTGTGAGTATCAGAATAGAAGGCCCTGTCTTCCTGGGAAAGAAATCACTAACCATAATTTAATGAAGGAACAATGCAGATCTAAACCACTGGGACAACACACTTATGCCAGCTGCTGCTGTAAATTCACTGGTTGCTCAATCCACTATCAGTTAAATCTTTTTCAGTTGTAGAATCACTACACTTGCAAAAATCAAATGTCAGACAGAATTGCCTAGTGATACAAAGTACAATTACTGAGAAAAATACTACCAGATGCTAGGAACGTAAAAGCAACTACTATGCACATGTTTATACAGAAACTCATATTAAAGTAAAACAAAAAGGTATTTGGCAGAATAGTGCCATTTTGCAAAGAAAAACAGAAATTATGTGGAGACCACAACTGTTTGAAATGGTTTAAAATATGGTTGCTTTCACTTCCTGATTTTGCAAAGGTAAAAGTTAAATTTTATATTATAAGCTAAATGCTTTTTAAAAAGTTTTAATTCAGCTGATTTAGCAGATCTAGAGCTACATAAATAATACCAGAAATTGAGAAAGAAAAAGAGACTAAAGTAAAAGCTTTGCAAAAATAAAATTTGCATCATGAATTCAAGTCTGTTTGCCAATATTGTGCTCAAAAAAAATGTAGAACTGCCAAGTTATAACCTCTGAAAATAAGGTTTAAGATTGAAATGCTGACAGGTCCTCATTTACAGGAAATGAACTGGCCACTACTAAAAGCAGAAATCAAAGTAACAAGACAGCCTGACATTCATGCTCTATTAGTATATTGTATTAAATCAGTATTTCTGCTATTTCTATTTAAAAATCAGACAATGTTTTCAAAACAGAAAGTAGGTAGAAAGAAGCCAAGACAGACAACTAAGCAAAGTAAGCAAAGTGGACTCCTCATTTTCATACGAGCACCATAACTCTATTCAAATTCCCAGCAGCATTTTTTTTTCCACTAGAAAGGAAGCCAAAAGAGGCAGAGATTCGGCCACAAAGTATTAATTATAAATAGATAATTTCTCTATTACAAAATTAAGATTTCTAACAAGAAATATTATCATCTGGGAAGAAGTAAAAATGGTTGAACAAAGCAAGTCAGCAAGCCAAAAAAATAGGCCAAGGATATTTTTAAGCCAATAGCTTGAAGTTTAATATACATATTTTAGTACGGAAATCTAACAGCCTCAGGTATTTTACCGAGATAAAAACTAAGTTCTTTCAATTAATTTGCTTTGAGCCAGCAGCTTATTCATGAACAGCAGCCAGGAATCAGTATGTTCCAAATTCATTCAATGACATGCCTTTGGTCTACATACCTCAAAAGCACTGGAGGCTGACAGTTCTTGGAGTGAGGCTTACAATACTAAACTATGAATTTATTCTAATAGAGCAACAATATCTATTTATAAGAAAGAAAAAATATTTTTCCCAGCTTCTCTTACTTGGTGATGAGATGCAGCAAGTACATTGACTTTGAAAAAAGCTGGAGAACTGCCTCTAATGTTAGATCTGAAAAGGCATTTCCATTTGGCTAAATGACAAAACATTGGAAATCGCCATGTGCTGTCTAAAACACATTCCTGTAATTTTGCAAATATTACAAAACCAAGCCTCTATTGGCATAAAAAGATTCAAATGAGTCAATATATTAGTTTAAAGATTAACTAGTACTGGATTGACAGTGCTAACAGGTCCTTGACAGGAGACATAACCATCAGTACTACCTGAATATTAATAATAGTGTAGTGTGAACTGTTTTAGGAATCTCCATATGGGACATCTGAAAACAAAGATTACTTTACTCACACTTAGATCCTGAATGCTTTTACTTCCAGTGTGTGGCCACATCAGTCTTACATGAGAGTGAAACCTGTCAGCAGTGATGCTTATGTCCAGAGAGAATTCTGAAGAACTGAGGAATACCTTTTGATTGATAATTCCTAACAAATACAAGAACTAAAACTAATGTCAGTGGTTTGTGCTTCTCAGAATCAGTAAGTGTTCTGGATTCCTGTGTTGCTTAAAATTTATAAATTCTAGTGTCTCTTAGCACTTTATCTTGACCTGAAATCTCCAGTCCCTCTTAATTCAAAATAAGTATTTTACTACAGTGTAAAGGGCTTAGCAGTAAAGGTCTACTTCAAAGTTTCAACTAGCACATCATAATACAACACATCTTTGTAAAATATTATTTAAAAAATAACCAGAGATTAATGTATCAGCTTCTTTATTATTTGCCAAAGTAGTTCTGTTCTAAAAAGGAAATACAAATGAGATAAAGAAAAAACAACCCCACAGGAAAGAATATGAAAGAGGGTAACAGCATAATGAACTTTTCTTATTTGGTTAGGAGATCTGCTAACAGCTGTTTTCCCACTTAATTGACTGATGAATGGTGGTAAGAATCACGCATTTATTTGTCCAGAATCATAAGATTAAATTACAGCAGAATTCACTTTTAATTTCAAGTCGACTTAGAACTGAAGTGCAAAAATAATGAAGAAATTACATATACATGCTACTTTTTTTGGTAGCATTAAATTTGTTGTAATTTATAGAAGGAAAATAGAAGGAAAATACAATCAGCAGACATTCAATATACTCACAATCTACCTGAAAGAAATTTTGCAGAAGTTTATATAAAGATTCTTTACAAGGAAACAGTTACTTACATTCAGGATTTCTCCTTTGCCACTGATGACAATCTACTGTTAAAGTTTTCCATTGCAGCATTAACAAAGCAAGCTGTGTTAACAAGAAAAGAAGCATCTCTTGAAGTGTGTTGAATTGCATTGGGATAAAATAAGGTAGAACAGGGTAGAAATTGAATTATTAAGTCGATACCGTAGGAAACAAAAGAGCATGTATTACAATAGTACACTAGTTCCTTCCAATTATTTTACAGTCACTTGCAGATATCAAGAAATATTTCTACTATTTTTTTAAAAAGGGGAAATGAGAAGGAGTCAATTGGCAGAGTTGTGAAAGTCCTTCAGAGAAGGGTCATATAGGTAAAAAAATGCTTTCCAAGGTCATCTCCGAACCTCTCCTTGCATATCTTTGAACCATTCTCACACATAATATCACTGGGTATCAGAGAGAAGATATCAGTATCTCCCTCTCCACTTTCCTGAGGAAGCTGCAGAGAAGAATCAGGTCACCCTTCAGTTCCTTCTCTACAAAGCAGAGAAGCCCCAAGCCCTCAGCAGTTCCTCACAGGACGTGCCTCCCAGCCCTCTCACCAGCTTTGTTGCCCTCCTCTGGACCACTCAAGGACCTTGACAACCTCCAGGGGAGGCTGCAGAGCGCTGGGTACAGCAGGACGGTCCCGCTCGTGTCGCCGGCAGTGCCGTGCTCGAGGCTCCCGGGACGCGTTCGTTCGTTCCTTCGCCCTCCGGGCTGCCAGGGCACCCTGCGGGCTCACCCCGAGCTGCTGCCACCCAGCACCCTCAGATCCCTTCCTGCTGGGTGCCCAACAGCCACTCCCTTCCCTCTTTTTCACTTGTTGTTGGATGTCCTGCTGCTGGTGATTGCCCAATGTTCTAGGCTACCTAGAGACCTCTGCAAGGCTCTTGTCCCTCCAGAGGGCCAATGGCACCATCCAGTTTGGAGTCATCAGCCAGTTTGCTCATGGTGCATCCCAATCCTTCATCCAGACCCCTGATAAACACATGGACCACAAGTGGCCCTGGAGCTGCACCCTGAGGAGCACCACTGGTGGCTGGTCAGCAGCCAGATGCAGCCCCAGTCACTGCACCCTTCTGAGCTCTGCCCTTCAGCCAGGTCTTCACCCAGCACACTGTGAACCTCCTCATCCCACAGCTGCACAGAGGTACACAAGGATGCTGTGAGGGACAGCATAACCATGACATTTAACAAGAAGAAATTACATATGCACTGACTGGGTAATAGTCCAAATAGCTACTGAAGTTACACCTCCTCTTCTCCCATTTTGCTACCTATGTTGGTCATTTATCAGTTGAGTTTTTCAAAGTTAGTAAGAGAAAATCTTTCCTTATCTCAATCCATGAGGCTTCAGTTATATTTCCTCTCTCCTGTCCAGATGAGGAGGGGAATGATGAACAGCTAAGGTGGGCACCTGGTGGCCAGACAGGATCAAACCCAACACAGATGCACCTGAGGGAACTGGCAGATGAAGTGGCAAAGCCACTATCCATCATATTTGAAAAGTCATGGCAGTCTGATGAAGATCCCACTGACTGGAAATGGAGACACACAACCCGTATTATTAAGAAGAGAAAAAGAAAGATCTGAAAACTACAGATTAGTGAGTCTCACCTCTGCCCAGCAAGACCATGGAGCAGATCCTCCTCGAAATTACATTAAGGCATGAGGAAAATGAAGAGGCAACTGGTGTTAAGCAATATGACTTTAAGGGCAAATCAAGCCTGACAAATTTGGTGGCCTCCTATAACAGGATTACAACATTGGTGCATAAGGGAACAGTTGTTGATGTCATCTGTTTGGGAGTCATGCAAAGCACTTGGCATTTTCAGAAAAACATCCTTGCCACTAAACTGGAGAGACACAGATTTGACAGACAGACCAAGGTAAGGAACTGGCTGCACAGCCACACTCAGAAGTGCAGTCAACAGTTCAGCATCCAGGTGGAGGTCAGTGATGCGTGGGCAAACTTAAGCCTTGTTTCTGAAACAGTCACTGTGTAACATCTTTGTCAAGGACATGGACAGTGGGATCAAGCACACTTCAGCAAGTTCACTGACAGCAGCAGGCTGTGTGGGGCAGTGGGCATGCTGGAGGGCAGGGATGGCATCCAGAGGGACCTGGGCAGGCTTGAGAGCTGGGCTAGTATGAAACTCATAAAGTTCAACAAGACCAAGCACAAGGTCCTATACCTGGGTCAGGGCAACCCCCAGTACCAATACAGGCTGACAGCCCTGCCAAGAAACACCTGAGGATCCTGGTGGATGAAAAGCTGGACATATGCACTTGCAGTCCAGAGAGCCAACTGTAACCTCTNTGTCCAGATGAGGAGGGGAATGATGAACAGCTAAGGTGGGCACCTGGTGGCCAGACAGGATCAAACCCAACACAGATGCACCTGAGGGAACTGGCAGATGAAGTGGCAAAGCCACTATCCATCATATTTGAAAAGTCATGGCAGTCTGATGAAGATCCCACTGACTGGAAATGGAGACACACAACCCGTATTATTAAGAAGAGAAAAAGAAAGATCTGAAAACTACAGATTAGTGAGTCTCACCTCTGCCCAGCAAGACCATGGAGCAGATCCTCCTCGAAATTACATTAAGGCATGAGGAAAATGAAGAGGCAACTGGTGTTAAGCAATATGACTTTAAGGGCAAATCAAGCCTGACAAATTTGGTGGCCTCCTATAACAGGATTACAACATTGGTGCATAAGGGAACAGTTGTTGATGTCATCTGTTTGGGAGTCATGCAAAGCACTTGGCATTTTCAGAAAAACATCCTTGCCACTAAACTGGAGAGACACAGATTTGACAGACAGACCAAGGTAAGGAACTGGCTGCACAGCCACACTCAGAAGTGCAGTCAACAGTTCAGCATCCAGGTGGAGGTCAGTGATGCGTGGGCAAACTTAAGCCTTGTTTCTGAAACAGTCACTGTGTAACATCTTTGTCAAGGACATGGACAGTGGGATCAAGCACACTTCAGCAAGTTCACTGACAGCAGCAGGCTGTGTGGGGCAGTGGGCATGCTGGAGGGCAGGGATGGCATCCAGAGGGACCTGGGCAGGCTTGAGAGCTGGGCTAGTATGAAACTCATAAAGTTCAACAAGACCAAGCACAAGGTCCTATACCTGGGTCAGGGCAACCCCCAGTACCAATACAGGCTGACAGCCCTGCCAAGAAACACCTGAGGATCCTGGTGGATGAAAAGCTGGACATATGCACTTGCAGTCCAGAGAGCCAACTGTAACCTCTGCATCAAAAGCAGCATGGCCGGCAGGTCAAGGGAGGTGATTCTGCCCCTCTACTCCACTCTGGTGAGACCCTACCTGGAGTGCTGCAGTGCTGGGGTCCCCAGCATACGAAGGATGTGAACCTGCTCAATTAAGTCTGGAGGAGAACCTCAAAGATGACTGGAGGGCCAAAACACCTCTCCTATAAAGACAGGTGAGGAGAGTTGAGGTTGTTCAGCCTGGAGAAGGCTCCAGGGAGACCTTACAGGACCTTCCAGTACCTGAATAGGGCCTAAAAGACAGGAGAGGGACTGTTTACAACCACATGTAGTGTAGGACAAGGGGAAATGGCCTTAAGATGAAAGAGGGCAGGTTTAAATTAGGTATTAGGAAGAAATTCTTTATTGTGTAAGCACAGAGATACTGGAACTGCCCAGAAAAGCTGAGTATGCCCCATCTCTAGAAGAGTTCCAGGTCAGGCTGGATGGGGCTTTGAGCAACCTAAGCTAGTGGAAGGTCTCCCTGCCTATGCCAGAGGGGTTAGAACTAGCTGATCTTTAAGGTCCTTTCTAACCTAGGCCATTCCATGATTCTATAGTCTTAACAGAAAATGAAGTATTTTAAAAAAACCACTGCCTTACCTTGGCATCTGATTTTAGCAGTGTCTCTGTTCCTAGAAGCATTAGATTGCTCTGACACTTGGTAGAAAACACAAAGAAATAAAACACAAAGAAAGTTTGTTTACTCTTCTCTTTTGTAAGAACAAAACACAATTCTTAGAAATTTAGAATTTAAATTCAGAAATTTAAACCTATCTTTTTAAATATAGGAATAAAAGAACTTTAACTTGGAGCCTATCACCCTAACCCAGAAGAGCAAATTCAGCAATATTTTGAAATCATAGCACAGTAAAGTAGAATTTAATTAACTCTGAAGGAGAAAAGTAGCAGGTAAATAGATTCATCCTTTGAGTTAAAAGGCAAGTTATGAGGGAAAAGTTCATATGGGGAAAGGCATTGAACAGATAAAGAACAAGAGAAACTGGGAAGAGTCACAGACAAGGCTGAACAGGGAAGCTGCTAAGAAGTTAACACACTCTGCTACTGTTCTGGCTCTCCAAACAGCAATCATATCATAACACACATTTTTAATTTTAAGTCATTTAAGGCAGTATACTGTACAGTTCAGAAGTAGTGTGATTTTTGGGAGTAATACTGCATCAGCTCTCACGACTGCAATGGGGTGTATATGCAGTCTGAAATTCAGGGCACCACAAATATCCCAAGGCATAAACAGGAGACACCTGCTAAGCTCTCTTTTTTTCTGTCACCAATTTAACCTGCCCTGTAACAAGGCAGGACACATTCCATAAAGCAGTAGAACTAATAAGCAGTACTTTGGAAACCTTGCTATTAATGTTTGGATACCAGAACACTACATGGGATTTCTCCCACATAAACTGCTCATGGTGACACACAACCATTGGAACATTAATGTAACCATATAACCTAGGAGCTAATTAAATGACTAATAGTTTAAACCTTTTGCCGAAACATGAGTGCATCCAGGATTCAAAATCAAAGTGATAAAAATCCTACTGTTTTCATCAACTTCCAAAAATAACACATCACTTCTTGTATTATTTTGGGCATGCTGGGAATGAGATACAAGATATCAAATACTTTCAATTAAATTCAAAATAGTAAACATTCAGATTTCCCTTCCAATTTGAAAATTTCAAAGAAAGTTCAGGTCCTCTGACATGGTGCAAAACAGAAGTTCAGAAACTGAGACACAGAATTCCCTGCCACTTGTTACATGAGAACTTACCTGAATACTCAACAAGAAATAAACCCCACAGGTCTTTTTAAATCAACTTGCATAAAATTATTGTACTATGAGTTGTTTATACTTTGTTCTACTTTAAGTTTGGAAATACTTTTACTTCAGTTTCTGGTGTTTTAATGTTTTGAGCATAAAACTCAGAACTCAAGCAAATAGCATGTAAGTGTCATAAAAAACTGAGTAAAGTGATTACGATAATATAATTTAGAACACAATTTTTCATCAGATTCAGCAGAATCTTAAAGGAAAAACAGTATTGCCTAAGAACTGATAGAAGTTTATCTTTTCTGGGAATCCTGTAAATAAAAATAACCAGCCCTAAAGTGTTATTTATTATCATATTTCACACCAGGTATCAAGAGAAAATTTTAACCACAAATTTTAATCTTCCGTAATTTTAAAATATATTCCCACACTAACTAAATCATAACATCAGTACATTGACACTACAAGGCATTCTTCACCTTTGCCAGCACTTCTACCTTTGACCTCTCTGAAGATCTTCTTTCCTTTTTTATTTTTTTGGTTGGCTGGCTGGTTTGGTTTTATTAAAGTAGTTTCTTTGGAGGGGGTGGGGCAAGCATGTGGTGAATAAAATAATTCTGAAGGGCTATAATAAATGCAGTCTATCACTTATGTTGCTTACCTCTTCCATCTGCTTCCAAATACTCTCACACTCCTCCAAGAGTTCTTCCTTGGCATTGACAAGACCAGCTTTGTTAGCGATGTCTGATAAAGGTTCAGCCTATTAACAAGTAAAAGAACAGTTATCACGTAGATCTACAATAACTGATATCAATTACCAAATCATACCTTCAGATAACTGTGTAACAGAATAAACTCCCTTAATCCAAAGGTTTTGGCTAACCCCCTTATAGTTCTAGAAAGCACACAGCCATTATGTAAAATCAGCTAATTATATGACTAAGTAAAATTAGAAGACACTAATAATTTACTTTTAAAATTGAATGACAAAGTCCTAAATTTTCATAATTGCTTTGACTATCTGCAATGGATTTTTTATTTTCCAACAACTTTAATACAGAAACAATAAGAGAATCTCGCATCTGTAAAGGCACACTTCACTGCCATATATCTGCAAAGTTTTTAAGCAGTTACTTCTGCTCTGTTGATAAATGTTCTAATCTATTTCTCTGTCATTTGAATTCAGAATATTTTTGATTAACAAATTAAGCATTCTCAAAGTTACTAGAAAAACAAACAAAAGAACCTGAAAGATATACAGACAATCAAGGAAAGAGGGCAGCTGTACAGCCAAAAGAAAAATCAACCCAAGTTAAATTAGGAACTCTGAGAAACTGTTAGGTTAGAAAGAAACACATACAAATTCAGAAATTTAATCCTAGTTATCTCACTTAAAACAACCAAGAGGCAGATGTATCAGATGCAGAAAGCCTTTAAAAATACCTTAGTGGATCACTAAGCACACCAAACACAGAGAGATTAAATAGAAACATTAAAAATAGGTAACAATCTAAGGAAGAATTACACCTCTCTACCTTCTTAATGATGCACAAATTATTAACTCAATATTTTGTTCTTTTTCAGAACAAATACACAGCATCAGAGAAAATTATGATGAAAACCTGATTTAAAAGGAGTGAAATATTCAACTAGTACTTCAAAGTTCATAGCAAAGTGGATGAAGAAAGAAAATCAGAACATCTCACTCAATGCTGGAATTACACCAGAGAACTCATATGTAGCAATATTTCTACTAAGTCTTCCTGGCAAATTCGTTGCATCAATAATTAAAGCAGAACACTACAATATCTAGGTTACCATGATCTTCTAAGAACTAATGAGCATCGTTTTTTCAAAGGAAAACCATTATCTTCTTAAGAGTCTTGGAAGTTCTCCATAATATAAAAAAGAACTAGTTCTCACAATTTATTAAGACTTCTCAAATGCCTCCAGCAAGGACTGCCCAGAAAAACAAAAAGAAAGCAACTAAGCAGTCTTAGTTTTTTCTCAGACAAAAAACTGTTAAGGAGACAAAGAAAGAGGGTCTGGCGGGGATAATGGGAGGGAGAAGAATAAAAGGAAAGGGAGAAAAAGAACCCCATGGTTTGGAAATCTGAAAGGGGTCTTAGGGTGGGATAAAAAACTATTTCCCATTTCCCCTGTAATAATACAACTCATCATCATGAAATCATTATATGAAATAAAACTCTGAAGAGAAAGCCAGAAAATCTCCAACACACAGAAATTACTGTTAATTTATTACTATTAAATTATTAAATTATTGTTGTTGACTTTAAATTTCCAGATCGGTTTCACACATTTTGAAAGGCATACATTGTGAGACGTGATGGGGCTCTCACAAGCCAAACTGACTTGCAGTCCTAAATGCGTGTCTTAACTACCTTACACAGTACACACAATTTTGGATGTTAATTTCTTGTAGCTTCCAGTACATTTCAGTACGGTTAAATTATGTTTCTATTTTCACACCGTATCTGAAAACCGAAGGCTTTTCTGGCATTAACGCTACTGTCTTCCAGTTTCAACGTTGTTGAAACTTACCTTGTTTTAGGACTACATAATTAGGTAAAAAATACACACATGTCCACGTGTAGGCTCTACACTAGCCAAGGCTTTATGAAAAAAACACAGAATCGGTTAGGTTGGAAGGAACCACAGTGGGTCATCTTGTCCAACCTCCCTGATTCAGCAGCGTCGTCCCAGAGCACATGGCACAGGATTGTGTCCAGATGGTGCTGGAATATCTCCACTGAGGGAGACCCCACAGCCTCTCTGGGCAACCTCTTCCGGTACAGGATTACCTGCACACTTAATAAATTCTTCCTCATATTCAGGTGGAACTTCCTGGTCATCAATATCTGCGCACTGCCTCTCGCCCTACTGCTCAGCAGCACCGAAAAGAGCCTGGATCTATTCTCTTGGCACTGTCCCTTCCGATACCCACAGACATCCGGAGGGCGGAACGCCTCATGTGACCAAGCACAAAACGGTCCGTGGCGGGAAGACGGTCAGCAAGTCTGTGAAAGGGACACGAAGGCACCCCAGGAAGCAAAGTACGGCAGGGTACAAACAACATCGCAAAAGCGGTGACACAGGGAACCGCCGCATCCCCGACGCGAGCCGCTGCAGCACAAGGGCGGGAGGACGTGAGGCGGGAGATCCCCGNGGATCCGCCCGGCACTGCCCCGCCGCCCGTTACTACCATGGCCGCTTCGCGCCGTCCGCTCCGCGGCGCCCACGTCACTCGCAGAGGGCCCGGCGCGGCGCGGCGCGGGGCGGTGACGTAGGCACCATGGCGTCCGCCGAGCCCGAGCGCAAGCGAAAGCCGCCGGAGGTGGAGGCGGGCGGTGGCGGTCCGGAGGCTGCGGACGACGAGGATGAGGAGGAGCGCTGGGTCGGGCCGCTCCCGGGGGAGGCCGCGCAGGCGAAGAAGAGGAGAGGTAGGGGGAGGAGCGGAGCGGAGCGCTGCCCCGGCTGGGGTGGGGGCCGTGGGATCGCCTCCAGGCCCCGCCGGGCGGGAGCGGCCGCGGGGTGAGGGCGGCTATCGGGAGCCCGCATCCCGAAGCGTATGTAAAATGTGTGTAAAATGAGCACGCTGGGGGGAAACCCTCCGGGTGCTGAATTACAGGGCGAGGGTGCCAGGTGCTCAGAAAGTTGTGGCCGTTCAGCCTGGAGTGGAGAAGGTTACGTGGAGGCTTCATACCAACGCTCCGGTATCTAAAGGGGCTTACAAGGAAGCCGGAGAGGAGCTCTTCGACAGGAACTGTAGCGACAGCACCAAGAGTAATTGGTGCAAACTGAAAGAGGAATTCAGGTTAGCTATAAGGAAAAAATTCTTTACTGTGAGGTACTGGCACAGGCTGCCCAGTGATTTTTTTTGAGTGCCCCAACCCTGGGAGTGTTCAAAGCCAGGTGGAATAAGGCTTTGAGCAACTTGGTCTAGTAGAGAGGGCTTGGTACTAAATGGCATTTAGATGGGGTTTATTCTAGTCCCTTAACATGCTATGATTCTGTGGCTTCTGCTTCCTCTGGAGGACACTTTCCACGTGCTTAAGAGCCCTGTTGTGCAGGCTGAAGCTGTGTTTACGGCTGTGGAGTTAATCCACTGCCCTGAGCTGGAGCAGCAGGAGAAGCCTCTAGGCTGAATTTTGGTGTGTGGTATTGCTGTGTGCAGCAACTCCCGGCTCTCTGCGTATCACTTTAAAGTAAACGTGACTTTAACAGCAGATGTAAACATGCAAGTTCGGTAAAAAATAGCGTTGCACAGGTGTTAACAAGTAAGATCTAAAAATCAGAAACAAAACTCAAAATCTGATTATTTTAGGTCAACCAGTTAAACTATGAAATAGGTGGATACCAGCACTCAGAATTTAGACTGCAAGACCTGTGTAGGACCACAAGTATCATAAAAACAACAGGGGTACACATGGTTTAAGAATGAAATGAGGTTCAGATGACCTTCTATTTTCTGGCAGTAATTTAAAAAATGTTAATTGACTTTTGGCTTTTTGAAACATTAAGATAGTTACAGTAACAGTTGCTTTAAAAGGGAGGAGTAATATGTGTTAAAGTAGCATTTGAGCAGCTTTAGTCCATGGAAAATGTCTGAGTGCAAAGCCAGAGCTAAAAGCCCTTTAACTATGTTTTCACAAAATCCTGCATGTTTTTGACTGAAATATGAGTAAGCAATAGAAGGATAAGTGAAAGAGAACAGAAACTAGATGTAACTTCATGGAAAAAAAAAAATCCAGATTTTTCTTTTTACTGTGTGTAGTTCTTGAATTCGAGCACGTTTATCTTGAGAATCTGCCGTCGGCTTCGATGTACGAGCGCAGTTACATGCACAGGGATGTTATTACACACGTAGCCTGCACGAAGTAAGTGGTTTTGTTTTCCATTGTGTGTCTTCATCTGGGGTGTATTTTTGTGTGTGCTAACAGGTTTTCATTGTAGAAGTTTTGTAATGGAAAGTTACAGTGTCCTGAGGTGGTATTTTAAGGGTGGTGGGTTTTTTTTTTTTTTTTAATTAAGTGGCTTACCTAGAAGCAAGATAAAAGTTGTTTTTATAGACTAAAGGAGGGTCTCAAAATCCGTGTTAAAATGTGCAGGAAATAAAGGAATAAGATTGACTGACTCCCTCTGAAAAAATACCATTCAGCAGAAATGCTGAGATCACACACAAATAGAAACTACTGTGAAACCAGACTAACAATAGGAGTTATATTTACATATTCAAAAGAGATAGTGTTGTATGTTTCTTCAGTGTAGGCTATGACTTTTGATAGATTAATCCAGAGTGCACTAAAATACCTGTTTTGTTTTTCCAGGAGTTATAGCACCCATTCAGACAGACTGTCACAGCAATTTCTTGAGATTTCATTCTCTACACAGTGTTAATTCTAGTGCAAATTACTGGTCAGTGGGAAGGTGCATAATGTGTGCATCTGTTTTCTTGTTTTTATTTTTCTTTTGCAATTGTAGGACAGATTTTATCATAACAGCCAGTCATGATGGACATGTAAAATTCTGGAAGAAAATAGAAGAAGGGATTGAATTTGTTAAACATTTCCGAAGTCACTTGGGTGAGAAGTTGCTCTTTCTTATCTAAAGGACCTCACGTTTTCCTCTCCCTTGCTCTTTGTTGTTTGAAGAGAGATTGCAAATAGAGAGATTCTGGGGTTCTTTAAACGCAGTCAGAGGTTAAATGATACCTACCTATCTTCCTTTTATTCTTCTGTCCTGTTAAGCTTTGTTCCCAAGCTCTATCAGGAATAGGATGAGAATGAAACATGTGGAACTCTGCTTGCACAGATCCCCTCCAGCCTTTGCATTGCCTTGTGCCTTGCTTGTGAGGGGAATATCTGGGACATAAGTGAACAAGCTACACAAAAGTGTTCATAAAACCCAGAGAAGTTTAAAAATGTGTTGCTTTAAGTAAGGGTCTTTTTTTTTTTTGTCCTGCAATGTGGGAAAAAAGTGGTTATTTTCTTCTAGAAGTACTGTAACTGCAGAGTAAATTCTTCATTATTGTTGTAATTATCAGATGAACTGCAATTAAGAGAAGCTTTAACCCAATTTTCTGTGCTAATAAGTACACAAAGCTTTTCAACACTTTGCTAAGTGTTTGACAGGAAATGAGGTTCTCAGTGGCATTAGAAATTATGATATGCCTGAAGGAAAAAAATCCAATTTTATATAAGAATGTTACAGTAAGAAAAACAATAATAGGCAGTAGAAGTACGGTTTCCTTGTAGAGTTACAAGAAATATTAAAGTAAGTTTTAGGTCTTAATTATAAACTTTGTATTATGTATAGAAGCAAAATGTGTGAACAAAATCTACCATGTAAAAATCAGCACTGTGAGAACTTTATGGAAAGCTCAGTTGTAGAGTAATTTTCTGTATCATAGGTGTAATAGTCTGTAGAGTTCTGCTGCTTTTACCCTGTTGAGAGATGCAAAGTGAGGAGCACTTAATGTTTACCCTATCATAATACTCTCAATTTTCTAAAGTCAACATTTTAAACCGAACTTACTGTCATTACAATCTTTTACTTACGTTTTTGGTAAATTGTTCATTATCACATACCTGAGTCTAAACACTGCTAGGCTATAAAGTGTTGTGAATTTTATGTTTTTTAATAATGTTTTATTGAAGTCAGGTAGAATTTTAAATGAAAAAGTGACAAAACAGTTGGGAAACAGGTTTAAACCTCTGTAGGTTTTCCCTGTGTAATACTGAAATGAAGGATGTCCTTTCCCATTTCTGAATAGTATCTCAACTTCATTCACAGGTGTTATTGAGAGTATTGCTGTTAGTTCAGAGGGGGCATTATTCTGTTCAGTTGGAGATGACAAAGCAATGAAGGTGTTTGATGTAGTCAACTTTGATATGATCAACATGCTGAAACTTGGGTAAGTTACTTACTTACTTGGGTAAGTTCTCATGAGTGTTTGTTTGAGATTATCAGTGGGGGTTGTTTTGCTAAGAGATAAGTCAGATCTGGGGTTCTTGAGTTCTTCCCCTTCCCCCATGCCTCAGTCAGATGAAGCTGAGTAAATCGCATTGTCTGAAATGAATCCTATGGCTGGAGGGAGACTGAAAAGAAAAATTATGACTGCAGCAGTAGAAGAAAGGAGTAGGAAAGGTGTTCATTATTCTGCACAAAGATGTGGGGTTTCTTCAAATATATAGCTAGGCATAATTTCTTTCTGTTGTTTGTCACTGAATTTAAAAATTACAGTCTACCAGTAGTTCCAGTAGAGAAGGGATTGGCCTGTATGTATTTGCTCATTTGTTGTCATAGGGATACAATTTCCTTCTTCCCCTAGAAGCAATACTGTTGTTTTCTTTAGTTTTGTAGCATTTCTGTAGTTACACAGTATGTAGCTAAAGGGTCTGGGAGAAACAGGGATGGATGTTCCTGGAATTACCAGAATACCAGAGAAAAACAGTTTTATTAAATTCTGTTAAATGTTTTCTATTAATTTCTAATTGCTATGAAAAGTGTGGATTTGAAAGGCTGGAGGATCAATGAATGCTACCTGAAGAACAGTAGAAATACTGCTTTCTCCACAAGCCTTTTAAAACTGGAAAACGTAATCTTCATTGGCTCCAATGTATTGGTTAATTTTGAAACTGAATAGAATTATAAAGTCAAGGAAAAAAGCTTTTACATAGGAGCATCTTTTACGTAATAAAAGCTTATGCTATTTGCTTTGCTAGTTATAGTTTTAGTATTGTCCTCCAGGTGTGGTACTTCATCTATAGGAATTGATTCCATCTTGGCTGTCTGTTCTGGAAAAGTTCCAGTTAGACTTAATCTTCTTGGTTTTGATATTATTTTTGACTTAGCAGCCCTGTACTGTTAATACATAATTGGTAAAATTATAGAAAAAAGAAAATAATATTCAAAAAAGCACCCCTGATCTTTAGAGCTTACCAGTTCTAACTAATCTGTACACTGTGGCTCTTTGCAAATCTTCATGCTGTATGCTTCCATCTGTGATCTGGAGAAGATTGGCTATTTCTGCAGAGACTTCAAATTTATTTATTTGGTCCTGTTCATTTTAATGAACCTGAGAAGAAGTGTTTGTTGCTCTTTATCAAGAGACATTGAAAATCCAAATTATTAGTGCCTGTCATAATGTCAGAATATCATCAGTCCATTAGTTTGATTTGTGAAAGGATACTGAGCATGAGGTTCCTATGGAGACTGTATCATTTTTTTGATGTTTGCCATTTTGTTTTAGTTCTAGTTTTCAGAAGCTTTGCTTACAGACTTTAAACCAACCATAACTTATATTGTTGGCTGTATCTCTGACTTCTTTTATTTGTAGGTTACACTTTTGCAAGTAGTAAATGAGTTCCTTCTTAAATGCATTCACAATCCTTATTGAATATAGGGGGATTGTATTAATTTTGTTTATATCACTTCTCGGGGGTTTTGTGGATTTTTTTCTAGCAAGATCTAGTTGAATTTTTCTGTAAGTGTATGGCAGAGGTGCAGTTATCTTCACTTCTACTGAGTCATTACTCATTTAACAGATGGAAGAGAAATGGTATTGGCTCATATAAGTTGAATACTATTAATGCCACTAGAGCTTTTTATCTGGAGTTCTGTCCATATTCCTCCTTTTTACTCACTTTCTACTTTGACCATTACAGCCCCTTTACAAAACAATATGGAAGCAACAAAAATTGGTAGTCATCCACAAGTGATATTTCTTGATAAAGTTTGTCTATAATATGCTGACTAGTAGCAAGATATATTTTAGCAAAACTAGTAAATAAAGTTTAAAATTCACTTCTGATGTTTGATTTCAAGTTGACAGCATAACTCGGATCTTACCTAATTAAAACCATTCCTTATTTATTTTAAAATTTTTTTTCCTGTCTACTCTTTGTTGCAGCTACCACCCTGGCCAATGTGAATGGGTGTATTGCCCTGGAGATGCCATATCTTCCGTTGCAACATCTGAGAAAAGCACAGGGAAAATATTCATATATGATGGACGAGGAAATAACCAGCCACTTCATGTTTTTGATAAACTCCACATGTCCCCGCTTACTCAGATACGCCTGAACCCTGTCTACAAAGCCGTTGTGTCTTCTGACAAGTCCGGGATGATCGAGTACTGGACTGGTACTCCACATGAATATAAATTTCCCAAGAATGTGAACTGGGAGTACAAAACAGATACAGATCTCTACGAATTTGCTAAATGCAAGGCTTACCCATCCAGTATAAGTTTTTCACCTGATGGCAAGAAAATGGCCACTCTTGGGTCTGACAGAAAAGTTAGAATTTTTCGTTTTCTGACGGGAAAGCTCATGAGAGTCTTTGATGAATCTCTGAGTGTGAGTTGTGTCTTGTTTCACCTTCTTTGAAATGTTTTCTCTGCTTTCTTGAATTTGTTTGCCAGCACATTCACCTAAGCTATCATTTATTTCTAAAGACAAGCTTCCTTTCTATATTTTTCTTGCAAAAAAGGCCTTCCATGTTATCTTGCTTGTGTCTTAGATTGCTTTGTCCCAAAATGAATTCGTACTGATTTATGTTACCTACATAAAGAAACAGAGTTGTTGATTTTCATTTGTGTTTTCATGCTGCTAGATTATATTTTATTAGAAAGCAATTGTGGAAAATGCCCATTGCAAGTAACATCATAAGAGTGAATTAAATTTGTCATCATCTAAAGAATTTGATAGAGAACTGCACACTTCCATGTGCTTAAGCCTAGTCTACAACATGTCTGTTGTATCATTAAAATAAAGAGAGTATTAGTTGTATTTATTTAAATTATTCAATGAAGTTTGAGTAATCTCATTTGAATTTGGTATTTTCTAATCATGTGAATCAATGTTTTACTGGATAAAAAGTTTAAAATCTGTTAATATAGTATCATATGCTGGGGTGTTTTTTGTAGATGTTTACTGAACTTCAGCAGATGAGACAACAATTGCCTGACATGGAGTTTGGCCGACGTATGGCAGTTGAGCGTGAGCTGGAGAAAGTGGACGCAGTAAGATTAATTAATATCATTTTTGATGAAACTGGACACTTCGTTCTCTATGGAACAATGTTGGGCATTAAGGTCATAAATGTAGAGACTAACAGGTAAGTTCCAGTGACACACATTAAGATAAATTTCTGTTTTAAAGTCTTTATTCAGTCAAATTCAGAGCATATTTAAAGCCTGATATGACTATGGAGGTGTCTAATCTTTTTGTGTTGTTATTTGAGAGCCTTATATTACACTGTAGAGAGGTGCTCCAATTCTTTGTAAAGAGTCATTAACTGATTAAAGCTTAGACAAATTAGGAGAAAACACGGCAAGCATATGTATATTAAAAATGTGTAACTAATCAGTTAATCTCTGGCTAACTGGGTGGGATAATGTAAAGTAAAGGTGGATCATTTAGTTGGGATTTTATTACATGAGGCTGACTGGTGAATTAAGGTAGCAAGTTCATATAGACACACATTATAAAAATGATTAGTAAGTAATGATTTTGGGAGGATTTTGGAATTTTGCTCTGAGTCTAATAGTCAGAAAGGAGATATTCTCTAACTGAGTAGCTGAACATCACACCTCTTTACATCTTGTACTTCAGGTGTATTCGCATCTTGGGAAAACAAGAGAACATCAGAATGATGCAACTGGCTTTGTTCCAAGGAGTAGCAAAGAAACATCGTGCTGCGATCACTATAGAGATGAAAGCATCTGAAAATCCTGTTCTCCAGAATATTCAGGCAGATCCAACAGTAATCTGCACTGCTTTTAAAAAAAATAGGTTTTACATGGTGTGTGCCATTTCTATTTAAATAGCTCCATTCTTGTATTGATGTTTCCTCTACATTACTTTTTGTTTTTCTTCTTGCACCTTTCAAGTGCTTTTTGTCTTGAGTAGTTGCAAATGCAGCTTTTACAAAGGAGTCCCTTTATATTACAAGTATATTCTAAAATTTTAATCTTGAACTATCTATATATTAGCTAGGAACAGCTGTTAATTTTTTTCATAAATTTTTTATTCCCCCAAGAAGATGATATCCTTTTGTTCTTGTTGAAAAAAAAAAACCAAACAAGAATATTAAAAAAACCTAACCAGATCTTATAAAAAGACAAAAACTAACTGTATGCATAAAAATATAACAGAAAAAAAATTTCAGACCAGAATCAGAACTTGGTAACTCTAAGGATATTACAGGCAACCAAGAACGACAGGAGTCATCTTCCTGTTCACAGTTTGATTTTTAGGTGAGGTGGAACGAAACAGACAAGCAATTTCAGAATGGTTAGTAGCTGATTTGAGAGGTCATAGACATAGAGGTTAGAGATTGGTCTGTCTGTTATGCCTTAAATTTGCTGAGTTTCTGTAGTTTTACATTAATGCAGTATCAGAGTAAGAGGATTTATTTTAACTTTGTAGCACAACTAAATCTTTTGGCATGAAACTTGCCAATTTTATCTGAGTATAGCAGAACAGCCTAGTATACTCCACCTCTTTTTAAAGAAAAAATGCTGAACTAGTGCAGACCCATGTTGTAAAAGAGAAAGTTTAAAGATAACAGATTATTAAAAGTTACTTGGTTTTGCATGTAGTTTTACTGAAATTTGTGATTGTGGAAATGCTGGTAACAATACAGAAGTACAAGGATAGACTGTCTGCGAATTGTCTTTGTACATTTCAAATTGAATTGGGTGTTCAGCAGGTTGGATAATGACATTGATGTGTTGGGTGCAGAGCAGTGGGTATTTTAAGAGGAAAAATGGAAAAAGCGGTTAACCTGTTCTTTTGTGCTTCAGTTTACTAAACGTGAACCAGAAGACACGAAGAGTGCAGATTCTGACAGAGATGTATTTAATGAGAAACCTTCGAAAGAAGAGGTCATGGCAGCCACTCAGGCAGAAGGTCCCAAAAGAGTGTCAGACAGTGCCATCATCCACACAAGCATGGGAGATATTCATATCAAGCTTTTTCCTGTTGAGTATGTATTTGCTGTTTTTTCTGTTGTTTTGGTTTTGCTGCTTTCTTCTGTCTCTTGTGGTTGCAGTATCCAAGACTTACCTCCATGCTAGAAATAATTATTTTCTTTCCCCTTTTCTACTGCCTTTGTTTCCTGGTAGTTTCATAATATGCCAAGGTAGGAATGTGACTCTTGACAAACCCAAATAAAGTAGGGTAAAAATAACAGTCTGGGGCACAAGAGTTTTTGAAATTGTGTTTGGGTTTGTTGAGTTATTGATTCAGGGAAGGTATTCCTTTCTTTTGTTCTTGGACAGGCTGTGATACTCTTCTGTGTAAGCTCTGTATTGTAAGGAAGTGCTGTTTGCATAAATCTTGAAAAAGAATGATGATGTTGACAGCAGCAGTAGATTTGGCAGCAGGTCTGTTCAAGCCAGAAGAATAGTAGTTGCAACTTCCAAATGTGGTCAGTGTACTACACTTTGTTATTGCAGCTCCTTTAAAAGCAATATAACATTTATACCAGCATGTAATACTAGTGTTGTGTATAAAAAAACCAGCACAGAATTGAAGTTTTATGCATTACAATTGCTAAAATCAGTGTGTCATCCTCTCTCCTTTGTGTTTCCAAAATTGCACATATTCTGTTATTTAACAGGAAATCTATATAATATATATTTTCTATACATAGAAATGTATATAATACATAATTTCTATACATAGAAACCTAAATCATGTAGATGTACTGCATGCTTCTCCAAAACCAAATTTATGTTTGGTCATAAGCACAGGTAAGGCAACCTCAATTCTACCAGACTTTTACTGCAGTGTTCACCAGTGTTTCCTTGCATCAGGCTCTAGTTTCTGGAATTCATAATTATAGCATATAGGTTGCAGTAATGGTACAGCTCTTGCCAGTGAGTGACAGACCAAGCTGCATTTTTTTTTTTCAAATTGTCATGCTAATGTGCAGTATCTGCCTGCACAGTATTGCAGGGTGCTTCACTGCAATGTTGTCTATGAAATTTTAAATACAGTATTACCAGGCTGGGTTATTATTAGGTTTGTCCTTTCTTATTGTAGTATTTTCTCCCAGCTGATCTTTAATTTAAAATCTCTTTTATGTGATTAAAACTTTAAAGAAGAGCATATAGGATATGGCTCTGTATGCCCTTGAATACTTCGGTCATTTAGTTGTGAAGTAAAGTTGTGAATGACTATGTATTGCTCAGCAAGAACTGGGGCCATAATCTGGTCTGTTCCATTTGTTATACTACTGGTGCTCTTTTTCACAAGATAGCTTCTTCTCTGGCTGCTAATAATTTTTACAATAGCAGAAGAGCTGTCAAAAAAAAAAATTCACTTTGGTAGTAACTCTCAGAAGTAAAAAATCAAATCACAAAGGTGGTTGGTCCTTTTTATTCTATCAACAAGATTCCATCTCTTCACCAAACAGTGTTGGTGAGTAGTTTCAAAGAATAACTGACTCTACTGACTGCAAGTCTACAGTAATAAAACATTTTAACTTCACGTTTTTACTTCTTGCATGCAGCACTCAACACCTTTGCATGTTTATCTTAAAAGAAGTGTAGAGGCAAAAGAGTAAACAACTTTCTGCTTATTGAGCCAACATATCTACAAAATTAGTTTTGCAGATAGAAAAATGGGAAGCATATAGTCAGTGGTGCCTTGAACTAGGCTTTGTGGAGTCAGATTTGGTTTCTTCCTCTCATTCTCTGGTTTAACCCCAGCAACTAAGCCCCCAGAAACACTTGCTCACCTCCCCCTTGGTGGAATGGGAGAGCACTGGAAGAGTAGGAGTGAGAACACTTGTGAGTTGAGTACAGACAGTTTAATAGGGAAAGCAAAAGCCATGCCCCCAAGCAAAGCAAAATAAGGAACGTGGACAGGAAGATGTTCCACTATCTCCAAGAAAACAGGGCTCAATCACATGTAGTGGATACTTGGGAAGGCAAATCACCATTACTCTGCATGTGCCCTGCTTTTTCCCTCAGCTTTTATATGCTGAACATGATGCCATATGTGAAGTGGAGAATCCCTGTGGTCAGCTGGGTTCAGCTGTCTCAGCTAGGTCTCATCTCAACTCCTTCTACAGCCCCAGCCTCCTCACTGGTGGGGTGGGATGAGAAGCAGAAGAGGCCTTAACAATGCTTAAGCCGTGCTCAGCAACAGTTAAAACATCTCTGTATAATCAAGACAGCCGCTGCCTTTCTTTCAGCATAATCATGAGCAGTGTACTTCTCAGGCTTTTTGCTTTCAGTTCTGGGTTTGAGGAGGTAGAGATTTTTTTTCCTTATTTAGTGAAATCCCTTCCTACAGAATGCTGAAACATTGCACAGCACAACAAGGTCTTAGTCCCAGCTGAAATCTTTCTGGCCTTGTCACCAGAGAAATGTTATTTTTGCCTGTGTTTTCTGTTACATGATTTTAGGTGTCCCAAAACAGTGGAAAATTTCTGTGTGCACAGCAGGAATGGTTACTACAATGGACACATTATTCACCGTATCATCAAGGTAACTTGCAACATATTAATTTAAGTAATGTACTCTGGCGTTCAGGATTGTTGCACACAGGATTGTTTGAGTTGCTTTAGAGTTCTTTGTAAATGCTGAATAACTCTGATGTTCTAAACAGCTTTAGCACTTACTAAAGTTGTAGTAGTCTGCAACTCATAGCAGAAAACTGAAAATTGAAAGATGAGTTCAGCTATCCTGCTTGAATTAAAACTTTGCTTCATGTCAGAAGGCCTTTCTTGTAAGGCTTCTTATTTTTGTTGCACCAGAATCAAGTGATAGAGCCTAAGAATTTGCAAAAGGTACAGATATTCAGGTTTCTGTCTTTCACAAGAATAGTGAGCAACCTTGCTTTTTCACAAGTACTTAATAGACACTTTAAAAAGCCTTAAATGCTTTCTCCTTTACACATATTTTGTTGAAAGCTTTAAAGTAAGTTTGAAAAATGTCACCTGGCATATAACACTTCTGGTTATTTATTCTATGCAATAACGTGATAACATAATTTCTGTGCAGGGTTTCATGATTCAGACGGGTGACCCAACTGGTACAGGAATGGGAGGTGAAAGTATTTGGGGAGGAGAATTTGAAGACGAGTTTCATTCAACTTTACGACATGACAGACCATACACGCTCAGCATGGCTAATGCAGGACCAAATACCAATGGATCCCAGTTTTTTATAACAGTAGTGCCAACTGTAAGTAATATTAAAAGCTCAATTTAAGGTCTGAGAGGCTACCTAGATAGTAAAAAAATCAACTTTTTTCTCATGAAAAAAGGAGCACACTAGTACTTACTTTGCAAATAAATGATGCACACAATGTGTACTGTTTAGACTTCACTGAAACTGTCCCTTAAGTGACAGAAATACTTTTCCATCAGTTGTGATCAAGAAGCCTTTTGCCTTTAAATGGAGGGAAGGTGGTATAAAATTCCTAGGTATGTTTGCAATTATGTCTTACTAGAATATCTTATGCTAGTAATAGTGGTTTAAACTTGATGGAAACCTAGGTATTGCTAAGATTGTTTGAGGTTTGGATATGGTGCCAGGATGTCCGTTTAATACTGCTTAATTTTAGCTATACAAAGAAGCCAGTGTTCAGGTTTGAAAATTTCATTTGATCTGTTTGTAATTTCAGAGCCAACAATAGAAATTTTGGTATGTGAATCTCAGAGATAAAAACCAAATCCTTAAAAGTAATGCTTACAAAAACTGCATTCTTAAAGCACTTCAAAGTCATTTATAAAAACACCCATCTACCATAGTTCTGAGGTTCATTAAGTTGTATCAGGGCCTATATTCAAATTAGGCATACTGTATGAGTATTGAATTGGGTAGTGTTCTGGACTGGAATTCCTCTGTGAAAATACCATGAAATAGAGACTGAAACAACATTTCTGTGAACTGAGAATACACTTTAAAATAAACGACAGGATGCTACTGCACTAGTAGAACATGACCTCTGTAGTATTTTAAGAAAGCAGTTGAAAAGGTAAGTTCAAATGCACATGAATATGTGTTACCTGCATTCTAGTATTTACTTGCATGCTGATATTTACGTGGGTTTCGGTTCCATAGCCTGGACACACAAAGTGTATCCATATACACTTACTCTCTTTTTGGTTTGGTACCTAGCCTACATGCTGCTTTCTATTTTAATACGGTTTTCTTTTTCTCCTTCTGTGCTCTCAAACAGCCGTGGCTCGACAACAAGCACAGTGTGTTTGGACGGGTGACTAAAGGAATGGAAGTTGTTCAGAGAATCTCCAATGTCAAAGTAAATCCAAAAACTGACAAACCCTATGAGGATATCAGCATCATTAATATAACTGTGAAGTAAGGCAAGCATTGAAAGTTTCAGCTTAAGAAGAAAAAAAATGAGCATTGGGGATCTAGAAAGGGACCTAGGAAGAAGAAACTTTTTTGATAGTTCCTAGATATAGTAAATACTAGGACAGAGCAATCACCAGTTCTACTATTTTTAATGTACCTAAAGTGCCCTAATTCTGTATTTCTGGTAACTTTTAAAGTAAAAACATCTGCATGTTTCTTAGAAAGTCTACTGTCTTTCTTGCATTTCTTCTATGCAAAATCAAAGGTAAAAACCCCTACCATGTCTCATGATAGTGTTTGTAACTTCTTCACATTTTTTTGCATCTTTCATATTTAATTAATTCATTTCACAGTGCTGAAATTTTTGACAAAGGAAAAGGTCAGAAATACTCATTTGAGTGAACTTATCAATCCTTTGTACATGTATCAAAAATTAGATTAAGTTCTGGTGCTGTGGAAAGCAAACAATGTAATCTGCTTCTGTTCTTTAAAAATAGTTTTGTACATGTTTTCTCTGTCCAAGAGCATGATCAACTCTTAAAAGGCCAGTGTATAAAATCCTGTGCAATTTGTTAGTATTTCCAGTGATTTTTTTTCTTTCAGTGTTTGCTTTGTCTTTAATTTAGCCAAGTGAGTCTTTTTTCTGGCTTCATTTTTAGCCAAAGTACTACAAACCTTACTGCTTCTACTGAAATGCTTAATTTATTTTAAATTCTGATAATCTTCTGAACTAAGCCTTGCATCAGCTGTTTCTGATGGAGTTATAGAACAGAATCATAGCATCATTAAGGCTGAAAAAACATGATAAGGTCAGTAAGTCCAACCATTAACCCAGCAACACCACCATCTTCACCATTAAACCATGTTCCCGGGTGCCACATCCATATGGTTCTTGAACACTTTCAGGGATAGTGACTCTGGGCACTCTATTCCAATACCTGACCCCATCTCACGTAAGTTTTTCCTAATGTCCAGTGGTAATCTGAAGCTATTTCCTCTTGTCCTCTCCTTAGTTAGTTGGGANCCCAAGGGCAGGACCCTGCACTGGGCCCTGTTGAACCTCACACCATCAGCCTCAGCCCATGATCCAGCCTGTCCAGATCCCTCTGCAGAGCCCTCCTGCCCTCCAGCAGATCAACACTCCCACACAGCCTGGTTTCATTCATGAACTTAACTGAGGGTGCACCTGATCATCACCTGTGTAATACCTTTACACAGGGCTGGTTCCAATACTGAGCCCTGGTGGATCCTATCTGGTCCCACAGAGTTGCAGCTAAGTGGTATAGCAAGTACTAATAATTTCTTCCTGAATTATGAGGGCTTCATTTTGCTCTTCATCCATGGGGACTGGATACCCTGAGGATAACTGGTCTTACTGTTAAAAACTGAGACAAAGAAGGCATGAAATACTTCAGGTTTTTCCTTTATCCTTCATCCCCCTCCATACAATAAAGAATGGAGATTTTCACTGCCTGTCATTGTGTTGCTGATGTATTTGGAAAAACATTTTTTGTTGTCTTGTTCCCCACTTAATCAGACCAAGTTCTGACAAGTCAGAGCAAAGCTGGGCTTTTGGCCCTTCTGATATGCTCCCTGCATAACCTTTCAGCATCTTTGTAGTCCTGCTGAGTTGCCTGCCCCTTCTTCCAGAGGTTATAAAATCTCTCTTCCAACGTTCCAGCCAAAGCTCTCTGTTGAGCCAGGCTGACCTCCTTGCCCATTGACTCATCTTTCAGCATCTGATGAGACCCTGTTCCTGCACCTCTAGGATTTTCTTATGCCTTTCTGGACACCATTGGCCTTAAGGACTACCTCCTATAGGACCCTCTCAATTAGTTTCCTAAACAGGCTGCCTTCTGAAAGTCCAAGGTGGCAGAGGTGCTGAGCCCTGTCCTTACTTCTCCAAGAAGTAAAACCTCCTTCTGTGATCACTTTGCCTAAGACAGCCTGCAACCATCACATCACTCACCCATCTTTCTCTGTTCACAAACAGCAGGTTCACACTGAAAGCTCAGATAACTCCTCAAGCTGTTGTGAATCTGGTTCGATAGCTCCTGTACTATGCTGCACAGTTACATCAACTCTATAAACAGTAACACTGACCATGGCTGTTTACGTTCACATAACACCTGTGCACTCATAAAGACTTGCAAGTTTACAGTTCCAGTAACTTCCTTTATGAATTGATATATGATGCATGATAACCAAATTCATTCCCTCAAAAGTTGCTACTATCAACCAGGAAGTTTATCTTTAGTGAGATATAGGATCAGTAAGAAAAACTCTACAGGAAGTTAAATGTAGCACACCTCTATTCTGAGATGACCTAAAAAAAAAAAAAACAAAACAAAAAGGCAAGTTTATTAAAATTAGTTCTCAAGGTTTTACATACTTTTATTGAAAAGACATTATTTTCTGGGCAATGCAAATTGCAGCAGCTCATGAACTGCTTCTACTAAAAGAGCCCTTTCTTTAAAGGAATCTTTACATAATATCCACAGCTACTCAACACTCTCAGAACCAGACTCTCACAGTCCACAATAATTTTGAAGATAGAATACAGAAACAGTGATAAAACATAACTTTTCAGTTATCCTAGACACACTATTTTTGAGATGAGGTTCTTTAAAGAAAGCCACAACACAGTCACTGGATGTTGCATTTACTCAATTTCAAAATTACATCAAAATCCTTTTAAAAGTTATTCAGTCTTTCCAAACAGTTAGCAACGCTTTAGTGAGTTATAGCTGAAGAAATATTCTAATTACATATTGTATAAGTCAGTAGACTAAAAACTAAAGTTTGGTAAAACCGATGAAACAAGCTTGAATTTATAACTGAAGCAATTACATGTTGTATTCATGTATAATACGAATAAATCTCTTAGTGTACTCTTTACACTGGAGAGTTCACAGACGAATGCAACACTTTCACATTTACTTCAAGTCATCTTAAATAAATTCAATTTAAAAACACTTTCATGGTAGCATTCCATGTGTCACAAGCAATCACTTGTACTCAAAAATATGCATGAGTGAGCATTTTTCCTCTGCCCTCAAATTTAACATTACATAAAATACAAACTAGTCACCTTGAACATTCTGAAGTAGAACTATATTAAGCAGCATGTGTAACTGAAGTCTAAGCCAGCTAAAATAAAACTAAATCATGATTCTTCTAAAGAAAGCATGTCTTCTGTTAAAAATATTACAGGAAAAGGTATCTACCATACTTAGCAGAACTTGTTCATATTTCAAAAAGAGCTCTGAAGGGACAGTCAGCCCTAACTAGGTAGGGGGTTGCTCTGCAGGTACTCTGCAGGCTAAGCAGAGGTTCAAGTCACAGCTACCAACTGTGTATTGTGCAAGAAGTTATAGGCTGGGAAGGATGAACAATTTTAAGTTTGGTATGTGCAAAAACCCCACCTTCCACTCCATTATAAAAGATTTCCAAATTTATCAGGTTGTCTAAAGAAAGAGTAAATACCCTGTCTCAGTACCTCTACATGTGTAGGCATTGAAGACCACAAATATTAAACTACTTTAAAGCTTAGTGTTCCTTCAGGTATTATTCAAGTCATTAGACTTGCTGAATCTGAAGCTGCATTTAACATAATTTACCTGAAATTTAAGTAACAAGAATACTATAAGTGTCATTATAAGGAAGTAGTTACATTAACTGCTTCCTCTAGAAGAAAAGTGCAAATGTACTAAATTACTTGTTTATACATTCTTGGCTTTACCTAAGGAATGTAGTAGGAAAACAAAATTCCTAATAATACCAATGAAAGCAAAGCCACAGATAATGGGATACACTTTCTTTGCTAGGTGAGGTTCAGAGCTCTCACAGGTAAACACTTTCCAGAGTGGCGAAAGTATCTCCACATCTGTGAAACAACACTTCACTTGCACTATCTAGTTCTCCTGATTCACCTCTACTCCAGTAAGGAAAGTGATGATACAGTTTTGATCTACTGCTCACAGTCATTGTAGCTCCTCTACCAACATGAGGAGGGTCCACAACATGGCTTCTTCAGTTGGCAGTGGCCATGGACTTAGAGAGAAGGGCAGAAGATTCTGGCGCGCACGCCAGACAGATAAAGTTGTTCGCAGAGCTGCATGTCCAGCAGAAAAAGAGATATCACCAAGTCATTGCAACCTTCTCTAAATTTAAACAATACTACACCCAAATTTCATGGGTTTGTGAATGAGTAATCTTCAAAAATAGAGGCATTGGTTCCACGTAGAAGATACAGTAAAAATTGAAAATCTAATTATGGAAGGTTTATATCACATTTTACCATCTACCTTTCTGAAGTAAGACATAATTAGTCTACACTCGTTTTACATTGTGTTACTGAATATTTTAAGGCTGCTACTTTAATCTGGAATCATGACTTCTACATAAAAGCTGGACTGACATTACACCACACTACTTCTTTAAGATTTTTTTAATTTAATTTGACTTCTTGAGGAGTAAACTTAATCTCTGAAGGCAGATTATGTCCCCAAGTATGCACAAAACACTTTCACCTCA
The DNA here is from genome assembly GCA_013398075.1 of Notiomystis cincta. Taxonomy (NCBI): domain Eukaryota; kingdom Metazoa; phylum Chordata; class Aves; order Passeriformes; family Notiomystidae; genus Notiomystis; species Notiomystis cincta. The sequence goes on along the minus strand of VZRX01011494.1, from coordinate 114,806 downwards.
GTATCACTACAGTATGTCCATAAATAATTCAGCATGAAAAACCCAACTAATCCCTGCCTCCAGGATATAAAACAAGTTGCTAAACAATGCCACGGCCCCTTTGCTCCACAACACTTTTCTCCATTCTGAGTTTTCTTTGTGCAGTTATGCTGCCTTCCTGTAACAAACAAGGAGGTTAATAAATAATAAGGGAAGCATTTTCTTTACATGGTGTAGCTGCATGTAAGTTTCAATGCCACCTTTATATTTATGGGTTCTTTAGATATTAAAGAGTAGCACCATTTATTTCTAACTATTAGAGCTGGCTATACTAATAAAGTTGAGATGGATTTTGGAATATCATGGGAAACTACTCAGAATTTTTATAACACCAATTAACTACTGTAACATCATTACAATTATTACATTAAATCCAATGCATATTTTATCAGGGAAAAATTTTAAATTGTAATAATATCACCAAAAGGATTTTCAAGGCATCCTTGTAACACTCTTCCATACCCACTAAATGTAAATGTATTAGCTTTCAAAACCACTATAATGACACAAGTTTACTGAACCGATTATCCAATCCAGGACAAAGGTTTATATTTTTTTGTAACCACCACCTTAAGTAAAGTCACCTCTTCAGAGAGCAGACCTGGTGACAACACCCTAAATCGTGCAAACAAATCAAACCCATAAACTACAACATTAAACTGCAGCTGATGTAAAACTAAGCTACATCCAGGACACCAGCAGCCACCAGCTGCCTTGAAAGCCAGTCCAATCCTTCATAAAGTCCTGTACCACTTCGGGCATCACAACCCTGAATATACCAGCTACGGCCACAGCAGAGTTTGTGGAGACTCAACAGTTCTGTGATTTCTTCCACTGGAAGAGCACCTGCTACATCCTGCAAGATAATCAGATACAAAGACTCAATTATTCTTCCGCATTAGGTTAGAAGCAATCTATTGGCTTAGACTGAAGCTACAGGTCACATAACAGCTCTTCGAACACAAAAGACAAATCAAACAATTAGGCATTTACTACTTGTTATAAAAAAAAGTGGTTGTTCAATCTACTAAGAACTCTTAGCACCAACAGTTACTTGACCAGCATTACACATAAGGAAGATATCTAAGTTTTATGCTTTTCACATTAGCACTCCCTACTCACAGCAGAGGGTTCAGAAGGTTGGAATTCGATAGACAAGCTGAGGAAAAGAGAGTAAAACCAAATCACAAGTACCTGTTTATTAGCAAAGATCAAGAGCAAGGCATCCCGCAATTCCTTCTCTGTTAATAATTTTGCAAGTTCACTGTATGCTTCACTGACCCTGTCTCTGTGACTGCTATCAACAACAAACACCACCGCTATGAAAGAAGAAGAGACATGTTTTACATACACTCAAATATAAACTCTGCAAAACTAGCTTTCAACTTACACAGTTCCTTTTTTCTAGAAGATTACTATGTGAAGTTTCTCAGCAGTACATTACTTGAATTTTAAATCCAGGATGACTGAGAAATTACTTACATACTTCTATATTTTAAACAGAAATCTAGAATTCATCCTAAAATAGGGAAAAAAAAATCTCTGAATTTTTTTCCTAGTCTAATATAAAGGCCATGATATTTTAACTACTTAGCCTAAAACCAGATTTACTATGCATGGATTAAGTATCTCAGTTTAAACCATTTCTTGATCCATTTATACTCCATTAACTCCCATATGGCTGTTTCAGTTTCCCTTAATGGGCTGTAATATTCACAGGTTCAGCCAAATCAGCACAGCTTGCTTTAACTACAGACTACACAATCCAGAGAAGATGGCCATGGACCCAACATAGCAGCATTAGATTTTACTATCCACTAGAGGGTACCTAATATGCCAGAAAGACTGGAGAGTCAAGAGGGCAGAGCTAGAGGACAGAATTTAAAACCAAGAGGTTTACAATGAAAAAAACCCCAACACTGAAACTAAAACTAACCTACTGCAGTATGTACCAGGGTAACTGCTTAACTTTCTCTCCAACATACAGTTCCTCAAGGCAGGCATGATTCCATGCTACTTTACACAGTATGTTTTAAGAGGACAACAGAAATCCCAAAACACAATTTTTAAAAGTTTGAAAATATGAGTAATTTAAAATGTTAAAGTTTGCATTTAAGGCTGAAATAAGGCTCAAAGTAGAGCATCAACTGGTGTTTGTAATTCCTAAGTATTTCAGGTAATTGTGAATGAATCAATCAATTAACAGGAGCTTCTTTCTGAACTGGAAAAAACCTACGGAAGATTTACAAAAGGACAACATGGATTTTTTAAGTTGGCATTATATACATCAATATTTTCAGAATCAATAATCTAGTCTATAATCAGATACCACAATGCAATAGCAAGTCAGAAGTTACAGAACTTTGTAGAATTTTTTAAGTTGCTATCTAAAGGCTCCTAAAAGCTAAGTATTTTCAAGTGCTATTTATATTTCATACCTGGCAAGTACTGCTTCTCACTATGCAGACTTTGGAACACTGTACCTTGTCTGTTGTCAGCTAGAACCAATTTAACAGAGGTTCTAATTTTGTTTGGCTCCATGAACTGTCTGATGGATTTATGGAGAATGCACCTTTATCATGCAGTAGACACTATGACCAACTGGATTAAAATTTATTAGCTCATGAATCTAACAGCTGTACTTTGCATTAGATGAACAACTTTCTACTGCCATAAATTATTTCTATTAATAACCATTCTGGCTCTGAAACACAAGCTAGAAGACAAAACGCAGTTTAAGAGTTGTATGAGTATTACCTTGCGTATTGAGATAATAATGTTTCCACAAAGGCCTCAATTTGTGCTTTCCTCCTACGTCCCAAATAGTAAACTTTAAATTCTTGTATTCTACTGTTTCAACATTAAAACCTGGAATAAAAAATATTTAAGTTTTACAGTCCTGCTCTGTATGAGCATAAAATTACCAGAATCAGCAGATAAATCAAACATTCGGAAAAGTCATTACATTTAGATTGTAGCTACTAACCTATTGTTGGAATTGGCTGCATGAATTCATCCTGCTTTAACTTAAACAAAATAGTTGTTTTTCCAGCTCCATCTAATCCTAAAGTAACAACCCGAATTTCCATTTTTGGTCCAATATGTACCCTGTTGTCCTGGAAGAAATAGCATACAGAAAACAAGAGCAAATTTAGGAAATTCAATCTAGAAAACCCCTATGTTTAAAACATGCATTTTGTCACCATTTCTAAAATGATTAAATGGATGATGTCTAAAAGTACAGGGCACAATCATCAATCATTTCAAGCAATAATAGGAACAAAAACATCCAATAATCTCTGTAGTGAACCTGTAACTTCTACCTGATCTAAGTAACTACATGTCTTTTAGAAAGTCAGCCAGTTTCATCATAGTATGTCTGTATTTGATAAAATTTCAAATTCTTTCATCATTCTTGGCTGAAACCACGTGAAGAATTGTTTGTAACAAATTAGAGTTCTCTGACTAGAAACCTCTTTTTTTTCCCCCCTTTATTAATGCTTCCACCCAAAGATCTACTTCCTTGCTGGAAATTCCATAGCTTTAACTCTTCACCCTAACCCTCTTCCAATCCTTTGCAACAGCAACATGATTAGCACCAAATAGTAATCTGAAATAGTAGAGAAAAGCAAACAAACCCCCCAAGTCTTGATTGGAGACAAGAAATGACAATCAACTTCCCTATTTGTAGTTTACACCAAGCAACTGTTAAGAATTGAAGATTACACTGTGATCAAATGACAAATGACATTGATCAAATGACATTGCAATTGACCATGTGATCAAATGACAAAGCATAAATTCTAAAATAAACACATAGGCTGAGATTAGTATAAATTCTTGAAACACATTTAGAACTGCTATCTTGATGAAACACCAGGGTTTCAATCACAAGAACTATGTGGCAGTATATTTGTTTTCTTGCAAAATCCAGATAGCACTGTGCCTATTCCACACAGCCTCTTATTTCTTCTTACAGAAGAAATACTGAGTGCAAAAACACTACAACCTCTCCTGGTAAAAGACCAACATGTTGCCAGTGTGACAGGACATATAAACATCTACATCACATGACTTCAGGTATCTAACTATTTATCTATCTATATACACACAGGATCCATTATATATCTGGATAAACTGTCATCATGACAAGCAACTGGATTCTCTCTTCTGTCATGGGAGAAGTAGCACACTTTCAGAATAATCAACACAATTCAATGACCTTTTGCTATCACAATCCTGGAAGAGAGCAAAAATACCTTGAGAAACTTGCTTCCTAAAAAAAAATAAAAAAATATCATTATTCAACTACCACAATGCAAAAGTCAGTGTTGTGGCACCTTCTCACAGGAGCCATCTTTGTGGCCTCCCTGCTACCAGAAACCGGGCCAGGGCAAACCAACATAGTCAGCAACTCCATGACTATAAGGGTAAAAGCCAGATCAAAGGTTCATCTCATCTGTCTAAAACTAGGCAAAGATGGACACGCATGTAAGAAATAGGCAAAGTATATAGTGATAACTCCCCTAAATAACTTCTCTGCACTTGAGAGCTTACAGCTCATGGACTTCCTGAGCCAACAGTGGAATTTCTTCAGCTAGCAGATCTTGATGAATTATTCACCTTTGAAATTGTCTGCTTGCTGCTTGAAACCTAAATGGGCCAGATTGTCCTTATCGTAGAACTCCACAGACTACCTATTTAGTATGAAAAAAAAGACTTTATTTGAATCTGTAAAATGAACTTGTGTAAGCTCGGCAGGTTCAGTGCTATTATTACACAAGACAGATGCTCAAAACCCAAAAGGCTATTTCAGATCTGGAAAATAAAACATTGAGACTTAATTGCTTTTTAATAAATTTTGTTTAAGTTCCAGCTATTTGGAGTCAGAGCTGAAATTCAGTGACAATACTGGAACACAACATGGTTATCAGAATAGGTTATCTCATTCTGGAAAAGAAAAACTTGTGGGCAAATTTTTGACAAGAATATCAACAGCAAAGGCGCAGAGAAAGAGAAAAAGCACAAAGTACGCAGAAGGCTCTGAAGAGTCTAAAAAATGCCATGTCTCCAGCACTCTTTTCACACTCAAACCTCAGTTCTAATTTTATCCAAAACTTCTGTCAGTGAATCTCTCCAATTCTCTTCTTCACCTGAAAGGAAGAAGGAAAAGCAGCAGCTCTGGATAGAGTTGCTCGGTTTACAGGTTTCTTGCAGGAGGCAGCACCCTGGCTATAGGCAGAGCTTGCTGACAGTAAGCCAGTCTGACAATCCTCTCACAGATACACCAGAAGCACTGGTCACCTTGACAGCTCCCATGGCTGGATGGCAGAAGCAGTACAACTTAAATCATCAGGGAAGGGAAGGGAAGGAGATGAGTGATGCTGTCAAATTTAGCCATCCTGTTGCCGCTTGCTTTCTCTAAGGTTTAGAATGAAAACAGGTTGTTCTCAGTATGTTTGTATTCTCTCAGAAGTAATCAAAATGTGTGATGGATACCAAATTTCCACTTTTTGCACAAGTAGTTCTGTCACTTCAAAAAAAATGTAAGAAAAGTTTCTATTTAGAAAACAATGTGTAGCATCTTTAATATGAGTCAGTAAAAATTGACTATTCATGATCACAGCTAGAAATTGACATGAAAAAAGTCTCTCCTTGTCAATTGTATCAGCACCTTTAACTAAAATGTTGCTTAAAAAAATAACCAATAAAACCCCTTTGTGTCTGTATTTCTGGCAGCTGCATAACCTGATGGCATACTTAAAACCAGGTAACCCTTAGACTTCTGTTTAAGTAGAACTTGTATTCTTAAATCTCAGTACAGAAAGTGCAGAAGAAAAATCCACAACTACAATCTCTTCGCTTTTTTACCCTTGACTTCTTTCAAGTAATTTGTTGATGAGATAAAAGGTCTCTGTACAGGTTTACTTAATGGTATCTTAAAGTGCTTTCCCTCTGATAGTCTTCTCAGATAGTCTTGGTGTTGATAAGGGTTAGCAGCTGCCCATAGTTAGTTTAACATCGTAATAAGAATTTATCTGTCAATCTCAAGCACTGTTTCCTTAATAATTTTCCCTCTCCACAGCATGCACATACACATATTTATGATGACCAAATGCTATTCTTGTATATAATGTTCTACAGCCACTGCACTCATTCGACAGAATATCTTCAAATAAGGATCATGCTCCTGGATAAGGAGCCATTTCCTTGCCATCAAGCTAAGCACATGAAGACATCTCAACCAGGATTCCCCAAATCCTCCCTTCAGAGCTTTTTATTTGGTATTACCTAGCTGGTTTAGGAAGAGAAAATGGCACTATGCCTGGCTTTTTTCGTCATCAGTGAAACAAAAAAATGTAGGTAAGATTTACTCACTTTCAAAAATGAAAAGGACTTCTCCTTCCCCTCTTTTAACCTCTACAACTCTCACTGGATATTAAAAGTTCCTCTGATCTGGTACTGTCTGAAATGCTTTTTTACATTTTATATTGAATGCAGCCTTTAGTGTGCCAGCTCCTGAGAGAGACCTTTCCAGTATTGAGTCTTTTTATCTGAAGATTTTATTTCTGCCTGGTATCTGTTGGCAGGTCCAGATCTTTCATGTACAACAAGCCTCACTGCAAGTCATAATAGTGGCCATCAGCATAACAGTAATCTAAAAACACATTGTCGAGAAAGAGAACATTAAGATTTATCAGATGTGAGGAAAAAAAAACCTAGGAGACTGAAGGAATTACTTTCACCTCACTGGTGCTGTTTTTGTGAAAAATTACACTTGCTTTAGTACCTTTGAAATTCAGAAATTAACCTTTAGAAGATTTCATAAAAATACAAATGGTTATAAGAGAAAACCAAGTCTTCTGAGTCCCCCAAGCCTATTCTAGGCCTCCTGTAACACCTCAGCTGGCTCCTATCATTCTCTTTCCAAATGCTCAGAAATTCACAATCAAAATTTTCAGTCAGATTAATAGCTCCGAAAGCCAAAACCAGACATTGAAAATGCCCCTCTGACTCAGCAATTTTTCATCTGTAAAATGTGATTACTGTCTCATTCACGGAATAATGAGGGTTTGCAGAAGAAATTTCCTTGGCCCTACCAGCTCTAGTCTCTGCTGAATAGGAAAGAGACAGGCAGAAGTGAAAATGTTGCATTGACATGGAAATTCAAATACACTGAAGTTACAAATCAATTATTTTGAAGAGATTTAATTTCTTAAGTCAGCAAGAACAGACATAGAATCTCCACGGAAGCATTCATTTCTTTACTGTAAATGCTTCAACAGCTACAGTTAAATCCTCACTTTTGTCGCAGCAACAATAGATCCTCTTCCTCTTTCACCCCTTTGGAACCAAAAAACCCCATACATCAAAGTACTTCTTGTTCCTTGAGTTTCAAACTTACTTACTTTCCTAAGAGGAAAGTAACATAAATAATAAATACCATATAAATATACCAAATAGAAGTAACATTATTGAACTTGGAATAATTTCATCCCTTTCAAACAAAGTGGTACTGAAATTATATTGAAGCAATAAAACCCTAACTTACTTAGAGGATGAACCATGTCTAAGCTATCAGTGAATATAAAGCAACTGTAAAACAAATGATTGTTTAATAAACTGAAAAAAATATTTTTTTTTTAACATTATAAACAGAAATGTTATAATAGTAGTATTGTGTTTAAAATAGGTGAGCA
>VZRX01011494.1:96450-106483 GCA_013398075.1 Notiomystis cincta | reverse complement strand
ATATGCTTCCAAAGGAAGGTGCTTCTAAGAACTCACAAATGGTATCCAACTTACTAAAAAGAAAACAGCTCATGTTCAAACAAGGTTACTGATGTGGTCAATGTCAGATGAACATTTCTCACCTTAATTACAGCAGCACAGTGGTTTGTTGCTCAAATACCAGATTGCACTCATCAGGTGATAAGACACTATGGCTCTGATACTGAATTGCCTCAATTGTTGCAACAAATACAGCATCATAATGTACATATATTATTCCTACTTTATTTTAAATTAGATTTGGGACTTCATAAAGTAGATAGCTGTACTTCCATGAGATTAAGAATACCTTTGTAAAAGTGACAGGTATGCTAGCATCCAGCTGTACATGATCTGCCAGTTCTGTAAACTGCTGCTGCTGTTTCTGCAATGTCTCTAGCAATCTTGTAATTTCCTGTTTGGCCAACACTACTCTGCAGTCATCCTAAACAGACAAAGAAAACAAAAGCATGCTTTTCCTTTAGTAACTTACTTAAAAATACCCCAAATACAATATAAATATGGTTGCTGGAAAGAAGGCATTTTAAATAGAAATACTCTGCTTCAAGAAATTAATATTGCAAAATAGATTTATTTAAAATTGCAATACAAATATGAATATCTTGTCAGTTTTCCATAGCACTAATAGATACTAAATAGTTCTGCAAGTTAAAAAAAAACCCAACAGACTTTCTTTATGAGACATCTAGGAGTAATATAAATTACAAGAAACAATAACAATGTAACATATAAAGAATATTTATATTTTTCATATATCATTCAAATGGATGGAATAGACCAATACTTTGCAGCATACAGCAACACACTTAAGAGGAAAATATTAGTATCCACCCACTCATGACAGAACACTTGTATAGTTAAATCTGACTATGTAACCAAAAATAAGCTCTACTCAAATCTGGAAAAAAAATTTACAAATAACACATTCAGGAAGGAGCTTCTCACACTCCGTTTACTATTTGCTACACAGTTTACTTTTTCCTGTTATTAAACTGAATAAGGGATCAGTCAGAAACTCACACAGATACTGTCTTCATACATTTAAAGTGTTGAATTACCCATGTTACAATTGGTACTGAAAGTGATTTAATCCTGAAACATACTTTCCTACCCACCCACCATGTATGACAACTAGTTTCAAACATCTATATTTGTAATTGCAACTGTAAAATCCTTCTAATAAAGGTTTTTTATTTGCTTTGGTCTTGTCTTGTCTGCCCACTAACCTCACAAATACCACAAATTACTCGAGACAAGTAGTGCCATCAGGTTTCCAGCAGCTGGAAGACTCTAAACTTTTGTACCGATAATCTTTGTCTAACATCCCTTTGTAATGAATACTTAAATCTCATGTTACATCATGATTGTTTTACTCTTATAAGAAAATAATGCAGACTACCATCTAATCTATTTTTTTGTATTCTAAACTTAATTCGTAGTGCCATGTATTTTATCATATGCTACAGCTCACTTCCCAACATACCTGTTGTAAAGTCTTTTCACAGTGAAGGCAAGCTGTTGAAACCTGTGACAGGAGAATGGTCATATCTTCTTGCTGTTGCCTAAGCCAAATCAACTTCTCTCTCACATGAGCATCAACAACACTAAGAGCCATTTCCTCCTGACGACAAAGGGTTTCATGAAGATCAGAAAAATAGGCTCGGACACATGAGCGAGCATTCTCTGCAGTTCCTGGTACCTAGAGTGTTGCAGCAAGGATATCCAAGAGATTAAGGACACCAGTTGATTTCAAAAGCAAATTTTAAATTTTACTCCAGATTCTAATTTATTTTCACATCTGCTTGGCTACATCACAGTTCCCAGTTAGGGCTGATAAGACTTTCTGCATAATACCAAAATCCTTCTAGAAGTTATTCTTATAATCAAGTAGCTCATTTGCATGTATAGACACCTTACTAAAAATGACCAGGGAAAAAAGCCTCAGTAGTATTATACCACCTGAGAACATACTGTATACTAGCAGTTATATAACTTTTCCCAATGCCTCCTATTTTCACGTAGCTTAAGAACATTGTACACAGAAGTTCCCATCTATATGCCGACCTAAGCCTCAATATTGACTTGCTAGATAACAGAATTTAGAGTCTTGTCCTATAAAACCCACGCATAATTTGCAAAGAAATTCCTTATCCTGGTTATTACAAAAAAGCCAATAATCTTTGTATGTGGGGAAAATAATTTAAAAAAAACATACATGTTCAGTATGGGCCATTCCAACTCCATCTTCAACTATTTGTTCTCCCCCTTCTATATGCTGAACAATTCCAACTAATTTTCTGGAATAATCTGAGATTTCTTCTGTGAAAGTTCTTATACAGTGAGCCATGTCTAAAATGGATGCACGAATCTGGTTCGCTTCTGGTTCCAAGACAGAGTGCTATGAATTAAAAACAACATATTAAACAATCATAACAATCTTGCTAAATAATCTTATCTATTTTACTACCTATTTAATATATAGGTGCAAGCATATGGCATATATGCACACATATATAGAGGAAAGCCAAATAAGAACTTAAAACCGTCATGAAATTTAAAAGTACAATCAGGACTTACAGATTATACTGAAACTAACTCAGACATCTAGCATTTACATAAGTAAACAAAAATTTGTCTGTTCATCATAATTTATTATAAAAAAAGAAGGATAGTTAGATTGTACCAGTGATGTGATGTGCATGTAGTGTTTGCATTATGAAAACAGCTTTTAAAACTGGTGGCCCGCTGTTATGAAAAGTTCAGAAAGGAGCAGATAAAGAGACTGCTCTTCTTCATATATATACACATACATTAGTTCATCACTGAATTCTTAGAATTTTTTTTTTCTTTATTTTACCATGGCAGCTATCTGACATGAAGAGAAAATGAAAGAATGGGACAAAGATACATGAAGAGTCTACCCTTTTTTCTTGACAACCTTTTGTACTTCAATTGGATAAATATGCAAGCCACCCCATGGCATGACTAGAAATTAATTACTAGCAGTACCTTATGACCTTGATGCTTCCCATATTCTTTGCAGACACAACACATGAGAGGACTCGCCTGACAGCCCTCTTCTAAACAAACAAACTCAATGGCATGCACTTGGTGTTGGGAGCACATCGTCTTCTCGTGAGGCTTATCAGCAAGAGGTACGCGCCTGTGCTTCGCTAGAGTCTTAGTAGAATGAGTAAGCTGGGAACAGTCTGCACACAGGTGAGTGGCACAAACAGTGCAATACACGGATGCAACATGGGCTTCATCTTCATCGCAACGAATGATACTCTAACAACGAAAAACAGGCAAAACTGAAGTGGTTAACACTTAATCCCAATTACGCAGGAAAAATCAGAAGACTTGTCAACAATATAAGCTTTCTATGAAAGTTATACACTAATAAATATTTGGACCACTTTGAAACTTGATTATGAACTTTCAGTAAACTTTTTGAAAATGAAAGTTTAAAGTGTTCAGTGATTTCATAAATCCAAGCTTCAGTGCAAGTTGTAACGGTCTGGAGGAGAAAATAAATCTGGCTCCAGGAATTTCCTCCAAAGCAGTCATTACAGAACAGAGAATTAGTTACAAAAAAACAAAACACCAATGGTCAAATAAGCACTTAGGAAAGTTACTTACATCTAGAATGGTACTGCAAGATATTTTGCACACCAGCTGTTAATGCTGAAATGATAAAAGCAGCTACTTTTGCTAATGAAGTACTACAGGATGTAATAAAATAACTGTAAAAGGCAGCTCTTGACAAAGAATAGCTGAAGTATTTAGGAGGAAGTCCTAAGGAGTTTTAGAAAACCGTGCGTATATGACTAAAAATAAAATATCAAAATGAGTAACCTTTTCTAAAAATCCTAAAGGCATAAAAAAGGAGGAAAATAGTATGCAAGTTTATTAATACCAATTTATTATCTGCTTTAGTCAAGTAAAAATTAGCATTTAATTACGAAGCAATTAATTGAAGCCTTAATACTAGATACTAGAAGAATAGGATTATTGGTGAAATTACGTTTGGCAAAGAAAGGATTTTTGATCTTTTTCCTATTTTGAGATAACTTCTAGCAAATGTAGCTTTTGTTTTTTGTTGTTTTGTTTAAAACTCAGTACCTCTCCAGACAGACCAATGCCTTCTTCAGCTGTCCCATACTGCCCAGAAGGTCCATTCTGCAACCGTTCCAAGAGTTCCAACAAAGCAAAGTTCTTTTTCAATCCCCAGACACCAGAATCTCCTATTTTTGACGAAGAGTTAAATGCAGGGGAGGAGAGGAAGAAAAATCTCAAGCACGTATCATTTTGAGAAATTTCACAAACTACAGTTAAGAGTCTCACAAATATTAAGAGCACGTTAACTACATTAATATTAACAAAGTGAGATACAAGTAGCGTTTTTTCTGCAAGCTCACTCTATCTTCTTCCTTCCTTTGATCATTGAGCTATTTAATATTTATGCAGATTTTCCCTACTTAAAAAATGCCCAGATTATTAAAAATTTTGAGAAACTCAGTAAAAATACTTGTAAAATAATCTGCAATAGCTAATAAATAAAGAATACAAGGAATATGCAAACACTGTGTACCATAAAAATTATTATTTTCAGAGGTACAGTGAACATTTCTACTGTACTAATGGAAGTCATGAAGAATTCCCTACTGAAAAACCTTATTCCCTGTATCAAAGATGCAACACCTATTACAGATCTCATTCCAGCAGAACCTAAGTATGAGTTAAAACAATATTCAGAAAGAAAATCTAAGGTACTACATTATTTGATAAAAAGGAAAACCACTCATACTCCCTAGAGCAAAGCAGAAATCCATATCTTCTCCTGTATGATCCTGATTTTGTACAAGTTAACATGAAACAATGAGATGAGAAGCAAAATCAGAACTGCATCCCAGTAACTGCTGCTAAACAGTATCTGTATAGGCCACACAGCATGAGAATCTTAGTGATTGCTTCTTCAAGGAATTATCTTCCCTTGACTTTTTTTCAGTGTAATTGTCATAAATTTAATGACATTTTCTGTGTTGCAAGGAAAAGGTGGCTCAAGAGATCAAGCACCATCTTTGAGCACTGGATCATTATTTTTGAAAACAAAATCACAAAAGTGTTGAGGTTGGGAGGATCCTCTTGACATCACTTTGCCAAGGTCACCTAGAGCTGGTTGCCCCAGGTCACACCCAGGCATCTTTTGAAGATGTCTAAGGAGGGAGATGCTATCACGCCTCTGGGCAATCTGTGGCAGAGCCTGGTTACTCTTACAGTCAAAATTGTTTCCTTATATGCATACAAAATTCTGTGTTTCAGTTTGTGCACATGACACACCAGCTATCTAGAACTCAAGGAAACAGTATTCCCATTGTTTCCCCAGAGAGAGCCCAAAATACTTGAATTGTCTGGTTGTTCCATGTTATTTACTAACTCCTAAATTATGCTGCTCTGTGGCAGTTTGGTAGGAGTATGTGCCCTTCCTCCTTCTGGAATTCAGTCTCATCTCATTGATATTTTACAAACAGGAAGTTTTACTTCTTCAATATGGAGATTGATTTATCAAATATTCCATAGATTTTGATTTATCATTAGAGTGAAAGTGCAATTCTAAATGACCAGACAGACAACAACTACACAGTTATGAGAAATATCCACTATCCAGTTGGTAACTACACTGGATACCTCATTGCCTTATTTAGCTTCCAGTTTAACTTCATGAAACTTTCTTCCCTAGTCCATCTTCCTCAGAGTTTAAACTATACACCATAATATTTTATTTTGAATTTGGCCACTGAGAAGTTATGTGCCTCACAGATTAAAGGCAATAAAAGGATGATACTGTTTTCCTATAGCTATAAATGGGAGCATTTTTTAACTATTTCATCCTCCAACACTCTCAATGGGTATAAAACAACACTGATAACCTGTTTAAAAAAATATGCTCACCAGTAAAGCCCATGCATTTGTTGCTTCCAGAAATGGGCCTATGAAAGCATTGGTTAGTAACTTTGAAATTGGGTATAAAGCAAGGTGCTTTAAAAAGTCAGTACTTCAGTACTTTTAAAGTTGGTGATATCAGTTCCATGGTGGAAGCTGCTACAGAGAGGCATTGCATTGCCAGCACCCAATCTAAGGTCAGTGCACTCCACAAAATAAGCGGCAAACAAACAAATTAAATATTTTAACTTTTATTTACCTCAAATCTTGAAGGATTTTACAGAAGGTATGTTCTGTCCCTTCAAAATTACACTAAGCACCAGCAAAAGTCATCTGCTTTGATATATTCTGACCTCAGAGCTTAGTAATTTTTTATCTTGAGCACTCCTAGCAAGATCACTGTTTTTTTCATAACAGTGCAAGGAAGAGTCACTTCTTATAATAAGTTGAAGAAATACAAAACCTATATCCACTTTTAGAATTTAATTTACATCAAAACAGCTTATAAACAGGGCCTAGATTTGCTAAATATGTACCTAGACAGACTAACTCTCAGAAAACAAAGCATTGAAAAGTGGTGACATGGTTCCCTTCCAGGGTGTTTAGCACTTTCCCACAGCAAACCGACTGTGCACTATCTTCAGCTTCTACAGCATACACACACATTAACAACACACCAACATAATGACTGCTGATACTAACATGGGCCTTCTATTTTCAGATTAGCCACTAATCTAGATAGCCATTAATAGCCCAGTATAAATGGATGTACATGTACCAAAATGGTAAACCTACTTAAGTAACAGATTATAGTTCCCAGTCTGTAAGGAAACATTTAATAGCTTGTTCCTCTCTCAGCTTTACCCAGTGTTTGCCTAAAGGCTAAAACAATCATTACAGTTTCTTATAAAAGTCTTTTCTTCCATAGATTTTAATGTTTATTAAAAAAAATCCTAGACACTAAGAAGTATTTGTCTCAGTTTAAAACCTTGTATCTGATTTTAATCACGAGTTCTGTTCCATGTCTAGCAGTGAAGAGAAAGTCAAAACAGAACTAATTTACTGAATTGTAACCAACAAGATCAGAAAAGATAAGTCTGTAGCTATTCCGTATTTCTTTTTTTGTTCATAATTCTAAGATATCATGAGAAACAAAGTTACATTGCTCTACATTCTTTCTATTATGTATCATGACGCTTAATACTAGTACTAGCAATTCTATAACATGTCCATCTTCATCACAGCTAAAAAACAAAGGAAGCTTACATGCTAATTTTAATCTACTAAAATAGAATTTATAACCAGCAAGCATCCTATAAACCACAGAATCATGGAATAATCTTGAGTTGGAAGGCACCCACAAGGATCACTGAGTCTAGCTCCTAGCCCTGCACAGGCCATTTCCAATAACTATGCTCTTTGCTCAAGAGCATCCTCTAAACACTTCTTGAACCCTGGCAGACTTGGTGCTGTGACCACTTCTCCTTGTGCCTGACCTGTGAGCGAGTTGCTCACAGCCATGGGTTGGACGTTTTGTCCAGCAGGACACTGTGAGACACAGTATTGAAAACTTTACTGAAATCCAAAAAGATGACATCAACTGGCTTCCCCTTGATAAGCTAGGTGGATTACCTTGTCATAAGCATGCATTCTTATAAAAAAGTCATGTCTCATTTCACTGCTATCATAAAGTTTACATATTTGCAAAAATGGGACTTTGCTCCTTTTTACTCTAAATCTACCTAAAAAATTTTTACACACTTGACCTACACATTTTCAACACAACTGACCAAGTGTTTATTCTATATTTAAAATAATTAAAAGATGAGTTGTGTAAATACATCCATTTACTCTCTTGGACTTTATCTCAAATTCTCCTTTGAACACAAATGTAAGAGTCCAGTGATCTCATCCTTGTGCCTACAAAGAATGTTTGTGCCCATTACAAAAATCATTACACATTCTGACTGTCATCTCAAAGGAAGAATAAGACATGAAGAGCAGGAAATGTGTCAGCCAGGAATGAGATAGTGACAGAGTGAAAATATCAAGACTAACTCCAGCAAACAATATAAATGTCAATTGCAAAAGCATTAAGCTTGACTGCAAAAGTATTATAAATAATGAAAGGCATAAAGGAACAACTTTTGTCTAAATGTCTAAACAGATTTGAGAGAATGTTTAACTGCATTTTCTTGCACAGTATTTTTAAGTTTCAGCTTAGCACTCAAACACTAGCAAAGGCACATGTAGACACTAGCAACACCAATCAGATGGATTCCATGAAGGACGCCATTACCTGCGTATCTCTGTGAACGAGTTTTAATGATAGGAAATAATTTCAGCTCTGCCATAATGGCAGAGAGAGAGAAACTCCTAAGCTGTAACATAAGCACATTTTTCCTAAAAATTCCCTGGTCCACATATTAATTAAAAAAAACTCCACCGCTCAACAGAAAAAAAAAACAGCCAAAAATAACCAGTAATCCAAATCAGAAATAGTGAAAACAGTTTGCAATAAATCATTTGCCTTTTCTCCCACACTTTAAGGAAAATCTTTTAGAGGAGCCTCTTTTTGTACAGACACTATTTGTTGGATTTTCCCCCATATAAATTGTCTAAATCAAAAATCTCCAAGAACATATGATTTCAAAATCTTGAAAATCCAAAAACTTCCACTGCACCTTTTTGGTTAAAAAACGTTAATCCAGTTGAAGACAACAGTTCACACACCTTCAGCATGTACATACCCATTTAAAATTTTCCATTAGAAGATTAATCACAGGCAATGTCATTTAAGAATTCTTTAAAAGCCCAACAAAAACCAATGTTTTGTCTATTCTGCAATGAAGAATGGTTTGGGCAAGCTTTCGTCCTATCTATTAATTACAAAATGTTTTCTCTTGAAACAGGATTATATGAACTATTAGAAAATTTTGCTAAGCATGTAAGCAATGATTCAGTTTCAGTTGCAGAACAAGTATTTCCAAAAATCCTGATTCATAAAGTGCTTCTAACCCTGCTTTCACATACAGTTATATACAGAAAGAAGAGACAGCCTTATTAATTAAAACCAAGAGTCCAGCTCCAAAAAAATACAGCTACATCTATCCATATACAGATCCCCAAGTATTTTTTTCAATAAGTTCCCAAGATTACTTAGGAAAACTTGATTGAATATATTATTAAGTTCTTTAGTAATAAGAGCAAAGGAAAAAAGTAACCATAGGTTACTTTAGACCAACTAAAAGTCTCCATACAACTCATAGTTACTGATTAAGAAACTGTGTTCAGCATAGATAGCTTTACATCCTTAATATTCCAGTTTTTCTTTCAATAGAATTTACTCTTGGCAGTGGTCCTATAATCAAGATTTAGATACTAAACAGCTCTCTGAGACTAGAGAATATTATTTCATTAAATTCATTAAATGGTAGAATTGCAATAGGGTTAACATTTCTCATATCCTCAAATGGAGGGGAGGGAAGTATGAAAAGTTCCCCTGGGCCCTAAGTTGTCCCTCACAGCTCCTAAACTCTAGAACAAAACAGAACTACAAGTGCAGCAAATTTAATCAATAGCAGCAGCTACTAGGTGATTAGAGCAAAAATTAGAGCAAAAAATCAAACATATAGATGTCTCAAAGAGGGGCCATGATGAGCTGCACTCCACAAAGCATCCTGGTTTTATATCTGAGAAGCAGTAATATGTCTCAAGGCTGTTGGATATGGAAAGACTAAAAGTGGCTATGACCTCCCCCTGCCTTAGATCACCAGGCACAACATTTTTATTCAAAGAAGTATTTTTATTTTCAAGCTATTTTACTAAGAATTTCTTCCTATTACTTTTGTGAGCAACTGTTGATCACAGTGCATCCTTCTTTTTAGTGTTAGCCAGCAGGATGCAAGTCTATCATCCTTGATATATAAGGATCCTGAAGCCTTTCATCCTTCTTCCTAACTGTAGCGGACTTGGAGATTTAATAACATTTCACTGCATTTCATCAAAAGATGAAAAAAAAAATCTGTAAATGTTTTTGTAAAGCTTCATT
>VZRX01011494.1:82281-94353 GCA_013398075.1 Notiomystis cincta | reverse complement strand
CCGCAGTCTGCGCGGCTCCTCCCGCTCCGGCGGCCATCCCGCGGCGTGAGGCCATGGACGTCAACCAGCCCAAGCAGGAGCATTTGCTGGCTCTGAAAGGTACCAACAGCGCGGCCCTGCCGATTCCCGCCTGCCTGGCCCTGATTCCGTGGCGAAACAGCGGATCTGATCCGTAGCCGAGGGTGTTTCTCCTCCCGGTTTAGAAGGAGGTGGAGCAGGGAGCGGCCCGGCGCTCGGGGCCCGCGGCGCTCGGGGCCCGAGGGCGGCATAAGGGAGCGGAGGGGGCTGTTCTGCCGTGGCCCGCATACCACACGGTGTGCACCTGGCGTGAGGGGCTCAGCGCGGCTGCCCGGCTGTGACAGTGCTTTGCATAAGGCTTCAAAGACGGTGTTTAGCTAAAATTTCCTTTCCAGTTCCCGTGCTGCCTCTTTTGTTTGTTTGTTTTTCAGGATGAGAGGATACAGTCTTAAACTTCATCAGGAGACACTTAGGCTGTGCGTTTAGGAGTGATTCTTTCACAAGAAGGGTGATTAGACATTGGCCTGGGCTGGCCAGGGAGATGGTGGAGTCACCGTCCCGGAAGGTGTTTAAGGAAAGACTGGACGTGGCACTTGATGCCATGGTCTATTTCACAAGGTTATGTTTGGTTTTACGTTGGATTCCATGATCTTAGACGTCTTTTCCAACCCAGCTGATTCCTTGATTCCCCTTTGGATGGCTTTTCCCCTTTTCACTTCATGCTTAATGTGCAACCTCCTCGATTCAGGGATCATGAATAGTGAAAATATAATTGTGTAAGTCGCTTGCATACCTCCAAAATTAATGTAGAAATCAAGAGAGCCCCGTGAAGAATTCGATCATTTCTGAATCATAAATGCTTTTAGTTATGTACGCGTAATAAAGAGCTCGTTAGAATGCATTCTAGTACAGTGAGGCTGCCCAGATGGATAAAGTACTGCAGGTATGAGTAATTTCAGAGACCACCTTCTCGTTTTAAAACTCTCCTGGACAGTTTTTAATGGTGTCTGCATGTGATAGTAAAATCTGTTAACCGTAATTCAAAGCACAACGAGTTCTTTTCAAATACATATACACACATGCAATAAAGGCAAAAATGTGAGAACATGAAACATCAGGAGCTGCCAAATATTTTTGAATAGTAACTAATTAAAAGCAAAAAGCTTTATGGTGGATCATTTTGCTTTTATGAGAAACCAGTGCCATCCTTGGATTGGTATTGAATTTCAAACAATGTCTAGACTGTAGATTTTGCAGAAGTGGGGAAGGTGTGAGGATTTATTTGCATTGTGACTGTATTGAACAAAATCTTGACTGTGGCAATCCTAGATTTTATTATTTTAATAGCTTTGTATGTTACTGCTCTCCATCAGGGGACATGAAATGATTCCAAATTTCTTGTGGAGGCAGGGGGAATGGAGGAGACGGGTAGGAAATAGGAGAGCAACACAGTGCATGTTTTACTTCTGTTTCATAGCAGTGTTTGTAGTTCCGCCTTCACCATGTCCCTGTATGTAATATACTATTCATATGGAAGTATAAAGCCTTTGAGGACTTAATAAGTTGTTTAGTCATTCCAAAAGTCTAATAAATTAAGAACTTATCAGTTCCTTAGGGATTAAAGCATAGTTGCATGCAGTGCTTGGAAGCTTTAAGGCTAAGACTAGATATGTAGTTCTGATACAAAATGGAAGCAGGCAGCTTTAATTTGCCTAGAGCACTTCCCTTTTAACTTTCTACTTTAAAAACTACTGTATCAGTCAGTACTATTTTGGGAAGGGTTTCTGTAACATACATGTTTTCTAGTTGCTTTATGTGCCCTGGCTAAAAATGCTGATACATAGGAGGAAAACCGATCTGCTAAATTTGACAGAACAGGCAGTAGTAATTGTGTGCCTTTTAATATGCATCACAACAATATAACAGGAACAGTGGTGGATGACAAGTATGAGATGGGGACAGTAAAAGAGTTCTCTTGGAAAGGGACTGTTTTGGGTAAACAGTGTGCATGTGGATAATGTTCAGTGTACTGAAGTTACCCTGGTAATGATGGAATACAGCCACTAATGTTCAGCCTAAATAAAATAGAATGTTCTGATATATATCTCATGTATTTTTAATACCTGTTTCTCTCTTGAAAAATATCCTAGCAATGTCTGTCTTAATATGGTAGTGTCTTATTGTTTTATAATACTTCTGCTTTAGGTCCTGTTTTCCACTGATCTTTGCATCATGAGGCAAGGAAATTCTTGTAAATAAGATGTTTCAGTCTAGATACAAGAATACTAATCAAGAGACTGTTTTCCTAAGAATCACTGGATTCCTACTGTTCCAGCATGGAAGTGGTCTTGCACTATCGACCACATCAGAGAGATCTAATAAAACTGCAGAAATTTGTAGAAGCAGCAGTGAAGGAGTTTCCCGTTCGCCAGTTACCACGATTTGCACCCTGGTTTCGAAATGATTTACACAGACTTCCCCTCAAACCAAAAAAGCAGGCACCTGTTATTTCTTACGAGGAAGTGGAAGAACTGAAACAGCTTTCTATACCTTCAGAAAATGTTACAGGATCTCCTGATTATGACTGCACAAAAAACCTCCTTGAGTTTCACTCTAGCATGAAACATAGTCCGACTTTAATCCAAGCACAGGCTGTTCACAGACCAATTAACTTGGACTATCAAGGAGAATCACCACCTAATGGAAAACAAAAATTGAAAAGGTCTTGGAGTGTCTCTCTCCCTAGCACTGAAGTAAAAGAAAAGATTCGTCCTTTATCTCAAGAACTGCAAAATAATTTGGAAAGACTAAAGCTGCATGCATTTTGTAGAGCAAAGTGGACAATTGAAGAGTCTATTTGTAAAAACCAGAATTTGGAGGACATGTGGATAAAATTGAATAGACTCATTAAACAGAATGAATTGCCATCTTGCAATGCTACTATCCAAAGATCTGTGGGACAGATATGGATTTTCTGTGATATATTATACTGTGAATATGTTAGAAATATTCTTAGGGAAAAGCTAAGCCTTACAGATAAAATGAATTTGCTTGTACATAAATATGGAGTTATATTTAGTTTATAACTTAAGATATAGTTTAATAATAAAATTACGGTCTGAAAGACTAGAATTTTTAAGCCATTTAAAATATATAGACTTTAGAAAAACTGATAAATTAATGGTAAGAAAACTACTTTAATATTACTTTGCTATGGTTTTCTAACTATAATGATATATTTCTCTGACTTTGTTTTGCCTTAAGACTTATAGTTCTGTTAAGATTAGTAAGTTTCTGTTTGGTTTAATACTGCATTTTATAGCTTTTCTCTACCTTGGTCGTCTAAAGGAAAAAAAATAAAGTAGAAGTTCCTGATTATTGTGGCAAGCTATGTCAGATAATAAAATTTATGCTTCCAGTTAAGCAAAGTACATCCTCTCTGCTTCATTGGAACTAGGAGAAGGAAAAATGTTTTTGAGTGAGTGTAATAATTGCTGTAAGAGCTGTAATTGACATTAAGGCTTTCAAGATCTGATTATTTCCTGAAGGTAGTGTATCAGTTTTTAATGAAGGCATATCCCTCCCATGAAGTACAAACTTACTTTATGTGGGATATATATACTGTCTTAGTAATGTTAACTGTATTTTCACAGAAATATTAATGACAGCTTCAGTGGAAGCTGTGGGCTGAAAAATAATGAACAGCTTAATAATTGCTATTTTATACCTTTGATAATTATTTTTTTCGTGACGTTTGTGTTCTTTTGTCTCAAATTATATTTGGGAACAAGGAAACACTAGCTTCCAGCTAAAAGTGAGGAAATTAAGAAATTAGGCTTATATCTGAAAGATCTTGTTTGTTGTCTTTGAGAATTTGAATGCCTTTTATGGTCATAAAAGGCTGAGTTCAGCACGACTTTTTATCTCCTGAAAGAATGAAGTATTCCAAGGTCACACTGTCCCTGCCCAGTTGAATGTTTGGCGGGTCAGTAGAGAAGTTAAACTGGGATCAATATGACTGCAAGGTTATGCATTTGCGCTCCTGCTTGTTCTAGATAGTTCTGCTGTAGCTGAAGGTCCAGGTCTGTAACATCTGGAAAAGGAAGAAAACAAGTGTTTAGTATTTGTTGATTGTTAGATTGTCATTAATGCCGCTCACATCAAAGTGTACAAAAGCATAACAGAGATCCTTCTGTGTAAAATCAAAGTAAATTCCCCTTGGACTTACGTTTTTATGACATCCTTGTGTTGAATAATTACATGTTGTTATAGGCATTGCATTTTTTTAAGATTAAAATTGCTCCATTTGAATCATTGACGTGTATTTTTAAACTTTGATTGAATTTTAAGACATTTGTAGATGTCTTGTATTGACATTTGGGGTGTTTGTGACATTTAATATGACCACTTAGCAAAATTAATGCAAAATGCTGGCTAGAGTAAGTGAAGGTTGTTACTAGTTTTAAAGCTTACATATCTGAATTTTTCACTGACATTATATTTCTGAGCTTAACATTAATAGTAACAAAATTTCTTTGTTCGTCAACGTTTTTGAAGATAAAATGAAGTAAAATGCAGTGTAATTTGAGTTCTATTTAATATATTTTATTTCTAGGATCTTAGAAGGGATGATATATTTTCTAACTAATTTAGTAATCCTAATAAATATGGTATTACTCCTATCATAGTTTGTTTTGACTTCATTCTGTGATGTATTTATTTATTTTCTGAACCATGACACCTGTTTCTTTAGAAACAGCCAGCAAATATTAGTTCATACGGGCTTAGTATAAATTTGAATAAAATTAGGTAATACCACTAATACAGTCCCACTATATTTGTTTGATATACTGACAAAGGAGCTAAACAAACATTTTGCTAAACAGAAGGAGAGATTGCTGTCACTGTAGCTGCCTGCTTTGTGCTGCTTTGGGTTGCCTTGTATACAAATAATGGTAGATGCACTTTTAGTTGAGAGCATCTCACCTGGTAACTGTCTTGTAATAGTGAACACCACCTTTGGTTGCCCTACGAAATTACTGCAGTCTTGGTTAGCACCAGTATGCAAGCTGAAATCCAGGCTTTCATTTTGTTCTGTTCAAGGAATGCTTAATTCATAAGCATGTGTAATTCAATATCTTGCCTTTTTCATTTTCAGTGTTGAATGTGGTTCGCTCTATTACTCTTATTTTATATATCTTGGGTTTTGTTTAATATACCTCGTGGTTCTAAGTCTTCAAAGGTCCTGGTTTTTCAACTTTTCACCGTAACAAAAAGAAAATATTATCTTTTTTTCAAGTGAAAAGTGAGAATTGTTTGTGTCAATGATCTGCTGTATGGTAGCATAAGTTCTTGTGAACCAATATAGCCTCCTGTACCCAAATGTATATCAAAGTAATTGAATACACCACTGGAAACAGTGAATGCTGTCTGGACACAACAGCTGTACAAAAGTACAATAAAAATAAACCCACCATAGGTGTGTCAGTGCAAAGATGTTGATTAACTTGTTGCAATCAAGAGAAATCCTTTTGGTTTGTTTTTAGTTTTAGTTGCTGGTATGTTTGTCGCGTTTCAAAGAAAAAAAAACCCAACGGTTTTTACATACTGAGATTAACACCTAAGATTACAAATGTTCAGTTTTGTTTCATATGAATGCCTTCATCATAAGGGCCTTTGGTTAGTTTGGAAAGGAAGAAATTCTTTTAAGAAGTAGTATCTTAAATCTGCCATATAAGTAAAAATAATGTAATTTTGAATGTGAGTTAAAATAGCCTTTGAAAATACCACTTACTTGACATAGAGGTTCTTTAATAGCAAAATCTCAATGATTTTGATTTTGTCAGTATTAATAAAATAGGCTCGTTTTAAGTATATTCATGATGGGTTTTGTGCTGATTTTACTGGTTTCAAGTTTGTGACTTAGAGAAGCAGCTTTGGTATAACTAATGTAGGCTTTTAGTCTTGTAACTCTACCTTGTGTAAGTATTATAGGTTAAAGTGTAAATGCAATTTCTTACAGACTGGTGTTTGACTGAAATGGTCCATAAGAGTCATCATGTCCCATTCTAGGGTGGCGAGGATCACAGGGCAGGCACTTAACCTGGAAAAGTCCACAAACAGATGAAACTGATAAACTTTGAAGATCACAAAGCACTTAATGCTGTAGCAGGTGTAAGACCTTTAGCACATCAAATTGAAAGCAGTAGATTAGTAGGTTAGTTCACCAGGGATAGAAAGCAAGAGGGAGCAATGGCATTACCAATGTTCTTTGATCATAGAATAGCAGGGAGGATTTTTTATATTGTGAAAGGGCATGTGATCCTTTTTCAGGCTAAGATTTATTTGGTGGCTGTTGTTTGTTGGTTTGGGTTTTTTTTTGATTTGTGGAAGAAGAGCAAGGCAAAATTATACTTGTAAAACAGAATTAAAAATACTTGTTTGATTGACCTATTATATTTCTTATTTTTATTTTTGCAGTAATGAGGCTAACCAAACCTACCTTATTCACTAATATTCCGGTGACTTGTGAAGAAAGAGATTTGCCAGGTAAGTCTTTTCTACTGACTGATTATTTTGTATTACCAAGTTTAAGCAGTGTGACCATCTAATATAATACTTAGATGTTTAGAGGCATCATGACCTCCCATAGACTCTAATCTGAAACAACAGTGTATTTTAGATTTGGTAATAGCTAAAGGAAAGTACCAAGGTGCACTCTATAGCTCTTGACCTATATCTTCGAAAGATTGGTAATGATATGCAAACACAAAGCACTTAAGGCTGTAGCAGGTGTAAGACCTTTAGCACATCAAGTTGAAAGCTCAAAGTTTGAGCAATTGACATACACAGTGACAGTTCTGTGAGGGCAATGTGTAAGTGGAGAAAGATTGGCATGTCTGTATTTTTTTTTTATCTGGAGAAAAGGCCCTGGTAGTTAGAACCAACACATGAATGTTCTATGGAAAAACAATCTTGCAAGAATCACTGGTTTTGAGTTGTGTTAGGCTTGGTGTGCCATCATAAATTGGAAGTCCCTGGGTTGTCTCCCAGAAATAGTTGAAGTCTAGAAGTCAAGTATAAGAGAGTCAAGATTCAAGAAGGAGGGTCGTGTGGAAATTCAAAGCAAGCAGGGCAAGAAAGTAAGTGAGGTTGATTAGTTCTGTCATGTAATGTGGTTTAGATGGATAGAATTTCTCTTAAAATTCACTGTTAATTTGAGCAATGCCTTTTGTATGTATGTAAATACTGAATAAATTTTTGGATACAAGTGCCTTGAAGTTAAGTTATAGCTTATAGGCAGGCCTATGGATATATATTTCATCCCTAAACAAGTTTACTGTAAAAGAAATGTATCTAAAATAAACTACATCTGAGTAAGTGATTGTCTAACTTAAAAGTAGACAAACCTTTGGACTTAGAAAATATTAATTAATAGCACCTTGATATTTTTACAGGTAATCTCTTTAACCAGCTCATGAAAGATGATCCTTCTACTGTGAAGGGTGCTGAAACTTTGATGTTAGGAGAAATGCTGACGTTGCCTCAAAATTTTGGGTAAGAATAAATGATTTTAACTGTAATATTCAGGGTTAGGATTCATTTGTTTTAGCATTCATACTTCTTGTTCTATTTGAATACAATTGTTCTGCAATGAGATGTTCAGTAATTTTAAAAATAATACGTGGCTTGATTTATAAATATATGTGTATGCTGCCTGATGTTTCTTGTCTGTAGCCTAACTACCAATAAGGATTGAAAGTTGAAAGAGATTTACAGTTGTAGGCGAATTTCTAAGGTAATATTCTACTATAAACCACATCTTATACTAACAGAATTTACTGCTGTGATTTTTGTGGACACTGAAAGCCATCTTCTTATTCTTGTCAGATTTTTAGCTAGAAAAAATTCTGATGTGTTTGTTCTCTTTTAAAACTGTTTAAAACTTCAGAAGTGGGTGTGCAAATGCCAATTTTCTTCTCAGGTTTGATCTGGCAAATGCATATGTGTGTGAACTTAAAAGTGTTTCAGTGAAATGTTCTGTTTTTTTAATAGCTGTTACTAAAAATATTTCCTTTTCTTTTCTTTCTTTGCCTGACATACAGAAATATATTTCTGGGAGAGACATTTTCCAGTTATATTAGTGTGCACAATGATAGCAATCAAGTGGTCAAGGACATACTGGTGAAGGTATGTGAAGAGAAATGCACTTATAAAAGATTTACGAAAAAAATAAAATAAGATGATTATATTTTCTGGCAGTATATTGTGTGTTCAACGCTAATCCATAAACTTTAGGAAATATATGTCACTTTTTCTCATCCAGAAAATATGCCTGGAAATTTGAAAGTGTAAGACATAAAAGTAGAAATTTTTTATAGAAATCTTCAAAGATTAAAATGAGAGACAAGGATTGTATAAAACACCGGATTTATTACAGAATCATAATGTTTAGGTTGGAAAAGACCTTTAAAGTCAATAAGTTAACCCAACACTGCCAAGTCTAACTGATGCCAACCATGTCCTTAAGTTTCACATCCACATCCTGCAGGGATGGTGGTTCAACTGCTTCCCTAGGCAGCCTGTTCAGTACTTGACAACCCTTTTGGTGAAGAAATTGTTCCTGCTATGCAATCTAAACCTCCTCTGGTGCATCTTGAGGCTGTTTCCTCTTGTTCCTGTTGTTTGTTATTTGTGAGAAGAAACTTACTCACACCTGGCTACAGCCGTCTTTCAGGTACTTGCAGAGAGCAGTGAAGTCCCTTTCCTGAGCCTTTTTCTCCTGGATAAACACCCCAACCTCCACTAACCTTCTCTGGACATGCACCTTTCTATTCAATAAACAAATTGTGTTACATTCACTTATCTTCACTTTCAGTGAGGTCTTCAATTCCCTGTAAAGCATACACTGATCTGTATATTGGATGAGTTATTTTCTAGTGAATTGGGTTTTTGTGTTTATTGAACAAATAAAACACTGAGAGTAGATATTTGAGAAGTCATTGTGGAACTCAATGTAAAAATTAAATAGAGATTTTGTAAGCTGCATGGTAAAGGACTGGACTGTTTACATGTTTTAGAACTTGTCTTTAGCTTTTTAAGTATCTTATCATCATAATATATGCCACAGAAGTTGTCTAAGCCAAGAATATCACAGAATATTCTGAGTTGGATAGGACCCACAAGGATAAGTCCAACCCTTAAGTCAGTAGCCCACACGGGGATCGAACCTGCAGCCTTGGTGTTGTGTGCCCCATGTTCTGAGTAGCTGAGCTCTTACAGTATTTGTGAAAGCCTCTAGGATACAAAATATTCAGTGAAACCTAGTACTTTATAACATGAGTTACTTTAGGTTGTGTTAAACAGGTGTAGTTCTAACAGATGCTTTGCTTTTCTGTCCCCAGGCTGATCTTCAGACAAGTTCTCAGCGTTTGAACCTTTCAGCTTCTAGTGCTGCAGTGGCAGAACTTAAACCTGACTGTTGCATTGATGATGTGATCCATCATGAAGTAAAGGAGATAGGAACACACATGTAAAATTTTAACTTTCTCTATTATTAAATGAGCTTAAATGAAACTGCATTACATGCATGCTATTCTGCTTTTGATATAGCACAAGATTTAAAGTAACACAACTTTTATTTTTCATTTGTTATTTTCAGCTTAGTTTGTGCAGTGAGTTATACTACACAGACTGGAGAAAAGATGTACTTCAGAAAGTTCTTCAAATTTCAGGTATTTTGTGAAGTATATTACTCTACTTTTAATAACTGTGTGAGTCTGGAAAACCTATTTTAAAACATTTGATACTTCAAAAACACTTTTATGTACCAAAAATCTGTTCACTTTTAAAAGTGAACCATTAAAAACCACTGCTTCAAACTTCACACACAAATAGGTGCTTTCTAATTAGCACAGTTAAACATCTGAGAACTAAAAAATATTACATCTAATATTTTTTACACATTTGTTGAGAAAAAATCTATTGTTAAAAAATCTACTCCCTTTTTATAGCAGAGAGCTCTGTAACTGGTTTTAAACAGAAAAAGTATTAGTCATTCTGGCTTTGATACATCCAACCATTGAGTTTATAGTGTAAAATTCTGATTTTTCTTTTAGTGTGTATTATCTTATTAAACTGGAATTAAGTAGTTAAGTTTTTAAAGGAATTTAAATAAAGAAGTCTAATGTATTATATCTAATGCTGACAGAAGTAACTGCCAGAATTTAAACCTTTTCTTGCATCACACAAATTTCAAGTCTTGAGATAAGAGTGACTGAGGAAAGCAAGAAACTAATCTGAAAGTGTCTGTTTACTGTGTGTTTCATGGATGTTTAATTTTTTAGGGGAATATATTGAGACTTGGATATTGGTGAACTAATCCTCGTGGGATGGAGGATTACACAATGTGCTTTAATGAACACATTTTTAGATACTCTGACAGAACATAATACAGGAGCATTCTATAGTTTTGTCCTAAAGCTGTTTCCAGGGAGGTTTGGGTTGGATACTAGAAGGTTCTTCATCCAGAGCGTTGTTGGACACCAGAACAGGCTCCCCAGGGAAGTGGTCACAGAACAAAACCGGACAGAGTTCATGAAGTATTTGGACAGTGTTCTCAGGCACATATTCCTGGGGGTTGGACTTGATGGTCTGTGTGGTTATTTCCTACTCAGAATATTCTATGATACCGTAGGGTGATTGCATTTTGCTGTTTTCTAGTATTCAGCCTAGATACTTCAGAAAAAAAGGTTAAATTGCCATGCATTAGAAAGAACATTTGAGTGCTGTTAGTACTTGTGGGCCTTGAAATATCAGGTATGGATTAGTCAAAGGTGTTTCCTGACAATCCTAGGGAATAGTTCCATATAAATTTTTGTGTTACCCTCCCTCTGAATCTGGCATTTCCATAGAGTTTCTTCATCTTTAGTGAAGTTAATTTTCGTCTTTGTCTTGCTCTCCTTATGAAACTGCTTTCCTTTCCATTTCTCCATTCTTTTTCTCAGTTCAGTGTTCTGTTTCTCCCTGTCCCCTGTTCTCTGTCCCCTCTAGGCTTTCTCTGATTGCTTACACATGCATGTGCAAGCTTCAAATCTCATCTTTTCTCTGTTGTTGTTTTTCTCTTTTCTTTGTGCTTTTCTCTAATGTTGTTCATGTCAGAGCTTTGTACAAGATGTTGATTTGTCTCCTTTAGTTCTTGTATGCAAACTTATTTGTGCACCTTTTTTGGGATACTGCATGCCTGGTTTAATTGCCATGATTTTTAACTGAACCCAGCATAGGCAACTGAATTGTCAAAATAGTTGAAGCCAGCTATCTCTCAAATGTGAACCCTTTCATTCAAAGAAGGAAGCAGAAGATATATATATACTCAGAAAGTCTGTATACACTTCTGCACCTTCTGTAAATACTCTGATTCATTATGAGAAAAGCATTGCACTGAGAATTTTGGCTGTTAGTTTTTAAATTTGACATGAAAACACCAGTAGAAAACCTGAGAACAAACAAAAAGAGATGTTACAGAAAACATGTCTTTACGGTGAGAATTGATGACTGCTAGTGATGGAGATGTCACCAGCTATTTTATAACAAAAAAACCACTCTTTTACAGATTCTCAGATTTTTCAGCTACATTTTCTAGCATCTTTTAAGTTGAATTGGTGTTAGTTGGTTTGAATCAGCTAATTTTTTAAACCATTATATATAGTCTTATAGTGATTGATAATGGTTTTCTGTTCCAAAGCTTTCTCTAAGTAATTTAACAGCATTATGTTTACATGGAGAAGGAATTATTTTTTTTCTAGGGTTTGGTGGTTTGGTTTTGGGGGATGGTTTGTGAACCTCGCAATAATTTTTTATATTTTACTGGAATGCCAATTGAAATTTACTGCAATGAAGGGAAAACTGTTTATCAGAAGAGAGAGAAAAAATTCAGCCTGTTGGAAAATTTATAAGAGGCTTGCTGAAGAAAAATACTTGACAGAAAAAATCCTCTCTCAACCAACAAAGACCTAAATTAAAATTTTTTATTCGTTTTTTTGTAGTAGAGAGAGT
>VZRX01011494.1:45443-81525 GCA_013398075.1 Notiomystis cincta | reverse complement strand
AAAGATTTGAGGCTAACACCTTTTAAAATGCAGAAATGTCTGTGGAGACAACGTTTTGATCTTGAATCCTTCAGTGCTAAAAATTTGTTGACAACTTGGAACATTAAAGGTCTCTCAGGATTCAGTGCACTTATATGCAAGCAAAAGAAGTTTCCCTGTGTAATGGGAAACAAGTGTCTTCAGAAACAGAATTTAAATTTGTTTCTTCACAAGTATGATAGAGGATGATTTCCTTCAGTTACATCACTTTGTATATGTTTCATATTCTAAAGTATTAACTGAAGTGGCTTTATGCACAAAATTCAAGCACCTAAGAACCAACACTTTATAGTCACATCATTGAGTTGCCTTCTTTTGCTGATCGAATCTCATGAGACTAATACAATTTATTATTTATTTATTTTATGTATTATGATTTTTTTAAAATTTCATGAAACAGCTGCATTTTCAAGAAGTGAAGGTTAATAAAGCTAAACACATGGATAGTTCTGTTTCATTTATGTTTAGAGAAGCCCTCAGTAACTTTTTCTCCAAAACTCTGAAAGACTTGTAAATATTAAATAGTTCTTGCTCACAGTTGAAAGCAAATGCAGACCACTGCAGGACCAGGATGAATATAATTTTATTTTAAACACACAGATCTACTTAAAGCACTGGATTTGGGCAGTTTTGTAAGAGGCCAGTGGTTAGGTGGAGAATTACTTGCTTTCAGTATGTGGAAACTGCTTAGTAGGAGAGCAGTCAAGTGTGCTTAAGGAAGAAGCAGCAAGGATATACCCCTGAGTTGATTCTGTCATATATTGTAATGCACCTGCTATGTGTAAGATCAAAAAGAGAAATAACACTTTTTAGTAAAAGACCCTAGTACTTTAAAGGAGTCTGTGCTGAAGTCATCTGAAAAACCAATTGTCAATCTGTCTTTTTTTCCCTTTCATTCAGGTTCTTAAACCACTAGATGTGAAAACCAAATTCTACAATGCAGAGGTGAGAACTGTGTGTATTCAGGTTTGGTTTGGCCTGCTGGGTTTGTTACTTAGATTAAATTCAAAATGCTTTCTAAGTGCACCTTTCTGAGAAAGGTGATCAGTTCGAAAAAGAAAAATGGTGGTAGATATATATTGTACAGTTTAAAAATAAATGGGCTTTTGATGAAGGGGTCAAAGAGATGTCAAGACCTTAATGTAATTGACTAACAATTTTGCATATATTCCAGTTTCTGATGAACTCAAATACTTTATATTTAGGCTGTTACAGTACTTATTGTAAGGGAGTTTAATTGTTCGTAAAGAAGATGACAGTTTATCAGTGGGGAAAATTTAAATTTCAATTACTTAAATTTAAATTTCTCCTATGTAACTATGACTCTTCAGTAAGTCAAGTCTTAGGTTTGTGACAGTTACACACAGTGCTTCTAAACTAAATGACCTTATATATATGCCTTTCATATTTATTTGGACATACTTACATATCTGTCTTTGTCTGTTTATGGGAAGAATTTGGTACATATCTGTAGACCACAGGCTTCAAACCATACATTGGCCAGGTGTAAGGTACCTGAGCAGGAATGGAGCATAAACACATAGCACTGGCTGAGTCCTTTATAGAACTGCTATTTTCTATAAGTGGGAATGTCTGGAAATGTCTTCTGCTGTGATTTAAGAACAAAAATCATTCTAAGAAACGAGGTAATTTCTCTGGGAGAAAAATAAATCTTTAATTTAGTGTGTGGATTATATTATTGTTTCAGATAAAAAATATGTGGTAGGGAAGAGAGGGGTATCTTAAATGTTGCTGTCTGATTATACTTCATGAGTAAATTTTGTGATGAAACACCTCTCTAAGGTAATTCTGGCAAACTTTTTACATGGATAAAAAGTATTCTCTTTTTTTTCCATAATTATTATACTGACCAGTCTTGATAAGGGTCTGTCTTAACTCTCAATTAGCCACCAATTCTTCATGGTAAAAATCTATGAGAAGCTTTGGTGTTTGAGCTGGTGCATGTGAGTTTGGGTTTTGGGGAATTTTTTGTGCTTTTTTTTCCCCTCTGTAGAGTTTTTAAAAGGCTTTTTGATGCCTTTTGTTCTTGCTGTTCATGAATTTATGCAACTCCCATTACCATCTTACCCATTCAATTTATTGAAATTTTTTTTAAAACAAATATTTTGGATGATACTAAGTGAGTGATTTCCATTTGCCTAGCAAACTGTTATAGTAGCACTCCTATTTAATTTCTGAAAGTATATAAAGTGTTGCTATGTCTTGTGACCATAGAATTCAACTAACTTCTGAAAACATAAAAGTAAATCTTTGGTTAGATGTTGTGTGTGATATCATATTGCTGTGAAAGCACCAAGAAATTCATCCTGACTGTTATCCTTGAGAGTAGGGGAGAAACAAATGGTATGTGTCACTTACTAGTTGATAAAGATCTCTAAAGTTTGACTAACCAGTTAAACTGTTATCATTAAGATTATGGATGTGATGCTGTCTATTTATAATGCCTGTTACTAAAATTATTTTCTATTAACATTCTAATGATAATCTGTGATTTAATTTCTTCTAAGACAAGGAATGATGCTGAACCTTAATCTCTTGCTTATTGCTTATATTGCAGTAGTACCCAAATGGAGTTGATCACTGAAATTTATGCATAGAACACATGCCCTGTTGCCCTAACCTGCTGCAATCCTGGGATTGAATTACTCTCTCACTGACTATAATGTGCCTTGAAAAAAGGCTCTGTAAAAGGTTCTGTTCCTTCAAGCATGCACAGGGAGGTAGAAAACAAAGTTTGCAATTAAAGTTGGATCTTTGTATTGATGAATATTCAAAAAAGAGTGTTTCTTGATGATATTATGCCAGATGTTGTTATAACTTGCAACAGGTAGCTTTGCCAGGACACATTACCACAATATTTTTGAGACTTTATATATGAGGATACTTCAAATTATCTATAAGGTGACAAGGACTGTTTTTCCATTTCATATACAACTCATTGCATGGATTTAAATTCAGGACAAGCTTTAAACTTGCTCAAAAACTAACTCTCTTTTTTTGAGTCAGTTTATTCCACCATATCTTGTCTGTGATGTGCGTGCCTTAAGCTCTACTTTGGATTGGTTCTGAAGCAAAGCTAGTAAACCATGTAACCATACTAGCTATAAGTTATTAGAAATGTAGTTGTCATCTTTGTTTGCATCCATTTTTATTTATGTTTCTGTCTTACTAATGCTATCTTGTTTGAATGGTGCAAAAAAATGCAGAAATGCATTTTGTTTGGAAGTTAGCCTCCTTTTTCTTTAACATTTAACCCTAATTTCTCTAATGTGTTCTTTTTTTTATTTTCCCATTAGAGTGACCTCAGTTCTGTGGTAATTTTTATTTATTTTTTTATAAATATGTATGCTTTTTTAATTGCTTAACTGTCTCTATGCTTGTTATTGACATTCTTTACAAACATAATGGAAAAGCAATGTTTGTTCCGCGTATCATAAACGGATGTTTTCTTGTCTTTATATGTGCAGCTAATCATTTAAATGGTTAGCTCTTTCTTTAATACCCATTGTTGAAACTAGAACTTGATAGTTACAGATTCTTGTGGGGGTCCTCCTATAAAATACCTCACCAAAATTTTATTAGATCTATTATTTGAAAAGATAAGTTATTTCCTTGTAAAATTTTTCTGCTTTTGATCCATGGAAATGTAGTTTTCACTAAAACACTGCTTATGTAAGCTGTGACAGAACTTTTCACATCTGATTGGTGGAGACAGTGGGTTTGAGGAGAGAGCAGCAGTTGGATGTTCTTCCTTCCTTTGGCTAGCTGGAACTGCACTTCACAATTTTAACTGCATGTAACAGTTGATTGAATTAGTATGTTACTTCTGCAGTCTGATTTCACTTTAAGGT
The DNA here is from genome assembly GCA_013398075.1 of Notiomystis cincta. NCBI lineage: Eukaryota > Metazoa > Chordata > Aves > Passeriformes > Notiomystidae > Notiomystis > Notiomystis cincta. The sequence goes on along the minus strand of VZRX01011494.1, from coordinate 77,614 downwards.
GCACCTTGTATTAAAACAAACTGCATATTTTGACAAGTTTTTTCTTTTTTAAACATGTAATATTAAACCAAATTAAGAATAATACAAAACTAACTTGCTTTTTCATTATGCTGCTTGTTTTTTTCTTTTCCCTTTCAAATTAGCTTTTTTAAACTTCTGCCTATGGTTGCTGCTTTGAAAACTACTAAAATTTGGGTAAATGGACACTTTGAGCAATGGATTTATGGGATATAAATGATACCAATTTAAGTGACAGGTGGTAGTAGTAATGATTACTGAGAACCATGTTTTAGTTCCACTTCTGTAAGCATGAGGTGTCTCTGTAACCCGTTGAGGTTGCACAGTTTTCATTACTATACAGAGGCTGCATTGTATTTAATATGTTTATAAGGCAATACAGAAAGTTACACCACCATTCTGTGTTTCTCCTTCTAACACAATTTTTTGACATTAAACATATCTTGGCTATTTTGTCCCACTTTTATTTTGTAATTTACAAGCAGGACTACATCTGTATAAAGAATCATTTATTTACACTGATCAAAAAGAAACTGTAAGTTTTGTTCCACCCTCCCCATGAAAGTACTTTCTTAAAATTTATAACAAAATACTCAAATGCTTCAATCTGAATCTGTAGAATAGACTATTTCAGTTAAAAGGGACCTACAAGTATCATTTAATCCACTGGCCCGAATCAGCGACTCTTTTGTAAATTCAAATTTGGTATCCTCCTTTTTTTAACTGGCACTTCTTTAATTGTGGTTTTTACTTTTCTGGGGGCTCATATCTCCAATAGACTGAGTCTTCCATAAGTATTCTATCCTGAGATTTTTAGAGATGCAAAGTGACTTCACTGGTCTGCAATTCCACAAAAGAAGTGCAGCAAAAACATCTCTACTTCCATGGTTTTTCATCTTTCAAAGTTTAACAGTCTGTAGCTTTCATTTCTGTACTAGAATTGGTCCTTCGATACCATCTTGAGGCATGAGCTTCAGATGTTCTGAAGGTAGAGCACCAGTTAAATTGTTGGATGCATACAGTATTGGTGACCTTTGGCATGATGCAGCTGAGTGAGAGAAGGGGCTGGATTTTGCATTTTAGCTAGAGTGCTAGTATTTAATAATAAAATCTCAGAGCATGTTCCTGAACTATTTTACTTCAGTTAAAGAAAAACACACACATTTACTTTAATTTTTTTATACAGCTTGATGCACTAGAAATTTGGCATGGCATGTTTTTGTGCACTGCAATTCCTTACCATTTATTCCATTTTTTTTAATAATTTGGATAAAAGCTTGAGTTTCTGTTAAGTTGAGGAAAGTCTTGGGAAATGGTGATTTAACGCATTACAAATAAGCAGTAGCTAGAACATAGCAGAATTATCCCACATCCATTGTTTGGCAAGATACCTGTTGACTAACACTTTTGCTCCTATTGTTACTGGGATTAAGGTTTTTCCTTGCATTAATTAATTTGATTTGCAGGCATGAACTAAACATGTGTGACTTTTTTTTAACAATAGGACTGCCTACTCCTTTTAATAACACTAATCATATTTTCATGAACTTGAACGTTTGATTTTTTTCAGACAGATGAAGTGTTTCTGGAAGCTCAAATTCAGAATATCACTACCTCTCCAATGTTTATGGAGAAGGTTTCTTTAGAGCCATCTATGATGTACAATGTTGCAGAACTGAACACAGTTGACACAACAGGGGAAAGGTATGTTCATATTCAGGACATTTGACTTTTAAATGCTTTATATTAATATTTCATGAGATACAAGTATTAGTTGTCTATAATGGGAGGATTGTATATCTTCACTCAAATTCCTGTTATGTATTCAACTGGAAAATTTGTTACAGATCTCTTTTTATAGAAACTGTTCTTAAAAATCTGTAATTCTACCTTAGAGAGAAATATCCAGCCTAATCCTGGAATAATTTGTAACAATGATGAATGAATGACATGGTAACATGAAAACATACTATTTTTTCAGTATCTCCAATACAAAATTAACCCAGATCTGGTTTTGACCTGATTTCTGTGTACATACTTAGCCTTACAGGACTCATCTAACTAATCCTTCCTTCCTTTCAGTAAACTGTTTTCACATTTCCTAATCATAATATAGCAAGGTATCAGTCAAGGTGAATCAGCGGTACAACCTTATGGGGTCTTAGAATATAAAAATTTGTCATGCTGAAATACGACAATTGCTAATAAATTAAATTTAATTTAGTTAAACACCTAATACAAGAATAACTGACTACAGTGGATACAAGAGCTTGTGAAGTTAACTTTGGCTGCTTGTACTTTGCAGTTGCTTGGGTTTTTGGAAGTGATGGTTGAGTGCTTCAGTAGTTGGGGCTGAAGTGAAAATTCTGTCTTCTCCTTGCCTGTTGAAGGATTGACCTGCAGCATAATGAAGCTTCGTTCTTACCAAGTGTTTGCATCCAATGTAATGGTTTTTCTCCTGAACAGGAATCTTAGTTTCATGACTTTGAGATTTACTGTGCAGAAAACAAATAGCAGAAGAAAAGTTACTAGCATTTTTGTTTAAATGCTAAGATGCCAGATAATGAACTACAATGTAGCAGAGTGGATTTCTATCTTATTTCTCTGGCTGAGAAGAACAGGGTTTTTATTTCTACATGGTCCTTGGTGCTACATAAAATCTAGACAAACAAAAAATACTCTGTGTGTTTTACCATTATCAAACAATGTGTACCTATGCAGTAAGACTGGTGGGGGATGAGGAAAAAAGGTTGGGTTCTTAAGTCTTTGTCAAAATAACTGTTTAAATTAAGACTAGTGGTTTTCTCCTTTCAGTGAGTCTACTTTTGGTGCAAGGACTTATTTACAACCTATGGATACACGTCAGTACTTATACTGCCTAAAACCAAAGCAGGAATTTGCAGAGAAAGCTGGAGTAATAAAAGGTGTAACGGTGATTGGTAAACTAGACATTGTATGGAAAACTAATCTGGGTGAACGAGGAAGGCTGCAAACTAGCCAGCTCCAAAGAATGGTAAGTTAAATTTAAGTGTTAATTTAACTTGGCATTCATTTTTAAGGAAACTCAGTGAACAATTTAATAATGACTTGGAAAAGTGTGAGCTGCTTACTTTATGAGCCTCATTTTTTATTCACACCTTTCTGTACGTATTTGAGAGTTATTTCATATATTTCTTCAATGAAGCATGGGTAAGTTAATGGACTGAGCACTTCAATTGTCAGAATCCAGTCAGCAGTGTTGCAAAATACATTTGTTAGAGTAAAATTAACTGCTTGGATACCATTTGGTAACAAACTGAGAAAAGAACATCTTTAAATATGCTAGCTCTTGACATGGAAGTTGCTCCCAAGTTCATACAGGCATTTTAGCTTGGAGTAACATCTTTTTATTGCATAATATGGTTTGTCTTTCACATCTACAGTTTTGATTGAGTCTATCCTATTCTGCTTGATTTATAAATTGTTCTTGAATTTTAAGTTGTCCTTACTGCCTTGCTTAAGTCAGCTCCACAGCCGTCTACTCTAATGCCTAAACCTGGCTTGCATCTTCTCACTTGAGCATGGTGAGAGAGATAAGGAAGGGTAGTTAAAAAAAACTTTGACAATTGAATCTCAGTCTGAGTTTACATAGCTTGTAATTGGGTCTCTGCCTTGGTCTTTCCCCCGGTCCCCATGTGCTAATACATTGAGCAGTTTTGTAGTGCAGTCACATCGACTTGGAGCTAGGCAAGCAAACTTAGATCCGGGGGATTCACAGGAAAGTCACTAAAAAGTCACTAAGTCACTGACACATCTCTTGATTTTTACTTGAGATATGTAAAGTAAAAATATGAGATATTTACTTTAATATGTGCAACAACCCCATCAGAATAGAAACTGCCCTTTTTCTACAATTAGAAACTTAGTAACTCCTGTTACTTATTTTTAGCAGTAAACTGTTTCATTTTCAACTGACCTTTCCTATCATTTCTCTTTAGACACATTTCTTTTCCTCCCTAAATCAGTATTGTCTCACTCCCCTTCTTTTTGAACCTTTGAGAATTGTATGTGAAACACACATTTCAGCACTCCAGGATTAGTTTTGGTCGTGCATTGTTTTATGCCTTGTGATTAACAGAAAAACACTAACTGTTTTGTGTACTTTGAGAAACGTGTTTTTAGAAAAGCAGGAGGTAGTTGGGCTTTTTTCCCTTCTGAGTTGCAGTGCAACTCCCTCTTTTCTTCCCCTCATTTTTTAAGTGCTATCAGATTATTTATTTCTAGACATCACCCATATTCCTCCTAGTCCATTTGGCAGCACTTATAAGATTGTTTCCCACCCAGGCCTCAGATTTTACCTGTACCGTGTCCCTCAGTCATTGTTATGGTTCATATCAGAAATGCACATTTGAAATGAGTATCCACATACTGTAATTTGTTTGGTTGTTTTTTTGGTTGGATTTTTTGGAGGTGGATTATTTTTTTTTTTTTTTTTAATGTGGCTTCATCTTGGAATTCACAACTATAGTCTCTTTGGGAGACAATAAACCAGGTAGGTGCATGTCCACAGTAAGCCAAGGGTGCTCCACATGCTCACAGGCATCCAGTACAGGACTACACTAGAACCAGCCTGAAATTAAAGAACATTATTCTTGAGTAGTACAAGCGGGAAATTGTCTAGTTGATTCCATAATCTGAGCAATTACCTCAGTTCTGAGTAAAACCTATGTTAGTCCTCGTGTTACTTCAAGGCTTTTGCCTCTAAACATCAATTCTTGGAGCTATCTCATTTTTGAGTTCAACAGATATGGTGTGGTATAGGCCTCATCTACTCTGACCCTGTTTTGATTTGGTTAGTTGATGCTAAGTTTATTTTCTAAAATACCACTTTTACTGTGGGTTTGTGTTTGTTTGGGTTTTTTTCCGTAATGTATCTCTGGTAAAAGAAGAGCCTAATGTTAATGAAAAACTACCTGTTGTTTAGGGAACTGAGTATAATTTTTCCAGTCAATTCCTCCATGTCACCTAGCTGAATATATTGGCATTTTTCCAGTGCTGAATAATGACTCCTCTTTCTTGCAAGGTTCCAAATGCATATTGCTTGACTAATCTAAATCCCTATTGGTCTGGCATCCCTTTGCTTACTCTAATGCCCAATTTAATATGCTTTCTAAAACGTCATCTATCATTAGTCTGTAGCAAACTATGTGACTAAAACCTGTTCTCAGCCTGTCAGTCACTGACTTTCTGGACCTCTTTGCAAATACCTTTCAATCACACTCTAAATATAACTCTCACTACAACATCCTTGAATCAGCAGAATTGGAACATGTACAATAACTAAGCCTTGGCAGGCAGGATAAATTTTTCCCCTATTTTTCCCTCATGATCTGTCATTCATGGGGATTGAAAATCTAAACATGCTTTATCATCTCCAGGTCACTATTTTGAATCAGTCCTGGTTGGTAGTAACTTAAGATATTTACTGCAGGTTTATTAGTAGACTGTATGAAATGTGGCTCCTGGATAATTGACAAGTATTCATATTGTGTGACTTTCTTACTGTTGACAATTAATTATTTTGGCAAAGGCACGGCAGTCCGAAATGACAGTTTCTCTTCTTATGTAGGATGTGGAATAGTGGTGGGTTTATGCAGGGAAGTTTTACTGGTGTTGTCCACATAGATCTGTTATCTGCCTAACAGAAGTCTTAGATTGAATCTGATCTTCTCAGGAACTGTATATGGCTATTTAAACTTTAAGGATGTAAACTCTCCTGAAAAATGTAATAATAACGATCATCCTTACTTGACGAAAGTAACTTGACGAAACCTATGAATAAGGTGTTCATCACTTGAAGATGGAGAACTGCTGTGATTTCCACACTAATCATAAACACACTCAGTCTTCTTTCTTCAGATTTCTCTTATTCTAAGCTTCTTCCAGGAAAAGAAAACATTAGTAAAAACTTCAGTTTCCCTATCCAACATCAGAGAATATATATTCTTATTCATTTCCAGGCTCCTGGTTATGGCGATGTAAGGCTTTCACTGGAGACAATACCAGATACCGTAAATTTGGAAGAGCCTTTTGACATTACATGTAAAATAACAAATTGCAGGTAACAATGTCATGTTGATTCTTGTACTTTTTCCTGAGTGGGTGAGTTGTAGCTCTTTTTGTTTTATGTTTCAGTACTTCCTCCTGAAACTACTTAAACCTGGTCTTAACTATGATTTGTGGCAATACAAAACTACTTGAAATGCAGAGATTAAAAACACCCAAAGAAACAACTACAACTAAAAAACTTCTGTCATGATCTGTTAATACTGTATTGAACTAGGAGATAGCCAAAAATCTGTAGAAGAATTCTATGAATCTCTGCAATATTATTTTTGATCGCACTTCATACTTAAATCACTCATCTTAGGGTTACAAGAGTGACATTTAAATGAAGTAATTCTAAATAGAAGTTGAGCCCAGGGACTAAAGCATGTATCTGACCTGCAGATACTTCTCATGAAAAGCTTGTAGTCCATCCAAAATGTAAACACTGTTATGTTATCCAGTATTGCTAAACCCATAACAGGATGCTCGTATCAAATGGAGCTGTCTGCAGCTGAATTATTGTGCATCACAATAAATCCTGCTTGCTGCCTTATAATTATTTATGAATTTTAATTAATAGTAACCTGACTAATGATCAACCTTTTACATGTCTGCAGTCTTTGAATGCTTAAAAAAGCCCACAGGTTTATTGTTGTTTTCTGGTTTCCTCTAGCAGTGAAAGGACTATGGATCTGGTTTTAGAAATGTGTAATACTAATTCCATCCATTGGTGTGGAGTTTCAGGAAGGCAACTTGGAAAGCTGCACCCAAGTTCATCCCTACATCTTGCACTTACATTGTTGTCTTCAGTGCAGGGATTGCAGGTAAGTTATTAGCAGATTTTTAGCAGTTATTTAATAGTTTTGTTGTAAAATGGCTGTTTTATAATGTTAACAGTTCTGATAACAACTCTTGTAAATATTTTCCCCTTCTAGAGTGTCTCTGGCCTAAGACTTACAGACACATTTTTGAAGAGAACATACGAATATGATGATATTGCACAAGTCTGTGTAGTTTCTTCAGAAATCAAGCAAAGCTGAGGAAAAAAATTCTGTAGTTTTACTGGGCTTTTTTTTTTAAATGTTTTAATTGTATTAAAATAAGTACAAACAAAACCAAATCCATATATAGCTGTAAATGTGATAATGATTATTTAATTTCTCTGAGCATTTCTTGAATGTTTTGAAATCTTTTAAAACATGCATATGCATTTTATCTACTAAAATAAAACCTTTGAAAAAAGTGTAGTTCTAGCAAATTATATTAATTTACATCAACTCAGGACAGGGGAATGAGATTGATAAGAAATACTAGTATTTTGTGCTTATTTTTCTTACTTTAATTTTTAAAAAGTATTTAAACCCTTTTAAAATCATGGTTCTGACAAAACTGTTTTATTTCAAAGGAACTGACCTTTTACAGGCAAGTTCCTGGAATCCAAACCCCTGAAAAAAGTAACAGAGGGTACCTGGCACAGCAGTGTATTTGCGTGGTACATGTACAGCCATAGGAAATAAAACCTGGTAAAGGTATGAGATGAACAAGTGCAGCTGGCACTGCTGAGCCAGTAGGAGCTAGGAAGTGAGTATAAGCCAAAGACTCTGCTGGTTGCAACTCACTCTTTGAAGAAGAAGCAACACAGCAAATGCGTCCCAATTATCTGCAGTCATGAGCAGAGTTGTGCATCCCTGCAATATAGGATATGCTGTTAACAGGCATGTTGTTTTCCAGTTAGTAGGGAACTGAAAACTAAAATAGTAGAACTCAGGTACTTTTTTATTGTTAAAATAAAGTGGTGCCAATTGTTCTTTCCATCCCAGAGGCATTTAAATCGATTTTTAAAAAAAGGAAAAAAAACCCCACCCTGCATTTTGTCTTAGATCAAGTACTCTAAAACATATAGAGAAAGAAGTTTAGGGCCTGGTCAGATATTACAGTGTGCTTTTCCCTACCTTTGTTTCGACAAAATCTGGAAATATTTTTGGCTGAAATACCTGTGTTCACCCAGAGCTAGCCTCTTAATTGATAAAATAGCGACTAGGTACACTAGTGTTAAAGACTCTAAGCAGCAGCTTGTATTTCTCAGCTGCCATGTTGACACTTAGACTTAAGGCTTCCCATGTATAAAATCTTAAGTGTAGTATTCAGTGTTAAAATACTGGATAAATCTAGGACCAGCTTTGTATATTGAGGGACTATATATGTGAAGTGTATCCTGCCTATGTGTTAAAATCAAACCAAGATGAATAGGTATTTTAAAGAATGCAATTTACCTGTTACTTGAGATACATAAAAATAAAACCAGAAAACCACAACTATACAGACAAAAAGTATATAACTTTATTTAGACTATATCTTCAAGTTAAACTACACAAATTGAAGGAGATGTAACCAACATGGCAGTAAGAGGTAGGAGAGATACAGAAATAGTAGACAAGTTGCATTATGGCAGTATGACTTTCTGTTGCCATAAAACAATCTACTCAAAGTTACAGAGCTAGTTCTATCTCAGTATGCATGAGTGATTTTACTTTGCACTTGTTACAAAACTAAGAGTGCAACTGAAACAATTTCTAAGCTGAATATTTCTTTAGGTGTCTTTATGATCATAGTTAGAAGAATATACTCCCATGCAGGCAGGTTACAGGAGTTTACAACTGATTGCAAAATATTTTCTTCTCTAACAAATTATCATACTTACACACTGATGGAACAGTAATGATACAAAACCAATGGAGGTGTAAATGTGGATTTGCTCAGTTGAATGATAAACTGCAACTGACCTTCAATTAAAGCAATATTTACAGGGATTTTGGTTTATCACTTTATCTAGCAGGATGAAAAATTTTAGCGCAAGATACAGTGCAGTTACTATGCAGGAAAAGATTCCTTCCACACCCTGTGATGAAGACATGTTGCATGACTGAAACAATCTAGGCAATTCAAAGAAAAGCAGACTCAAACATAAATGATCTCTCTGTTCATGGTTTCCGTGGAAAACCATGTAATGACAGCTTCTGTTACTGCTTTCACTGTTTTCTGTTTGCGCTATAAAGCCCCTTCTGTTACTGCACAAGAAACAGAGAATGTTTACTAGTGAAGTATTGTGCCAGTCAGTTGTAGCACATTCCTGAAGGCTTAGCTAATGCTGTTACGTTTTAATATATCTTCTGTATTATCTGAACTAAAACCTAAACACAATATCGTAGCATGTGAAGTGAAAGTTACAACTCCATGAAGATGATTTCAAGAGCAGTTTTCAGATAACTAACCCATGCTTCATTTCATTTACCCTTGGGGATTGTTCTCCCATGAATCCAGTAAGCTATGGAGCTTGTACTTGACAGTACAAGTAGACAACTTCTTCTGCCCTGTTTGGATATATTAACATATTTTGTAGTTCTTAAGGAACATGAAATTCTTAACACTGTCTTATAGCAGAAAAGTAACTGACTGCATGATGATTGCTATTACAAAGTGAGAATAATTTGAGTTTGTAGAGAGATACTGGTAGAGCTGTCCAGTCCACCCTGGATTTTTTAGTTCTCCTTACCAGAGTTAGTGAAACACACTTTGAGCAGTTGAAGATATGAAAGAGAATTAAAAGGAATTGTGAAGTTGAACAGGATACATACTAGGTACAATGCTTCTCTCCTGACGCAACACACTGTTCCAAGTAATACCTGGACACTTTTCATAGCCCACGCAGAGGCTCCGTAAGTCTTTCTTCTAAACAGTATTCCTGTCCTACTCAGTGTAATTGAAGTAAGTTTCCTTGAAGGGATTAAATTCGGGATCTGAGCTACCTCTGAAAAAAGATTCCTTTAGGGATTTTCTTTCTTGTCATCAGATGTTGAGTAGAAGCTGTTACTTGAAAATGTATTTAAAGTATCTCTACAGCCTCAAGAATGCAACTACATCAGCTTAAACAGAGAATTTTTCAAAGCATTTTAAATGCTGTACATAGGCAAGCTATTCAATAAAATATGAAATGTCTTAAAAATGTTTATCTATTAAGCTTTACCTCTTTATTCAACAGATGGTAATACAGATTTTCTAGATTTGTGTTTTCTCCAATTCCTTTCATTTCTCCTTGGATCCAACTGCATTTTCCTCTCTGGTTTAGCAGGGTAAGATTTATACCATAGATGCACAACTGTAATTTGTTAGAATGAAGTATACTTCTTAGCCTCAAATTTTTCATTTGCTTCTGCTGGAGGAGCTTTTTCATGAGCACAAAATCAGTAGGATATGAAGTCTGAGGTTCAGGAGTTCCTGTGTATTTCTCCATTTGGGAGTCTATTGTTACTCCTCCACATACCTCCTCCAGACTAACTGACCATGAGAGATCACTTTGTCTAAGAAATCAAAGCAGGCTCCTCAAATTAGTTTAGATATACAAAGAGGAAAGTGTGAGAGAACCTCCCTGGGCTAAGAACAAGTGTACTTTGTATCAGAAAGCAGTGTGAACAGTAAGCAGAGTAAAAAAAGTTAACATACTAGACACATAAAGAAGAGCAGCAGTCTTTGAAAGAGTAATATTAACTGAGCAAGAAACAAATACTATAGAGTGGAAAAATCTTTAACTTGACTATATAATTATCATTTTAGATAGATATGTGTAATTAAACTTTAAAAAAAAAATCCCCAATTGTTTAAGCCAGTGATTTATCACACAAGAATAGAAAAAGAATCCTTCTAAGGCAGTTCTTTTTTAAAATTTTCAGTACTAGTTATTTGTACAGTCACAGGCTCAGTTTTAGCTTATTACAGTTAAGAATTTTAAGTTTATAGTAAATACTGCATACATACGGAATGTAATACAGCTTGCCATGCCTAGGAACATAGTGCTATAATTCTGACCTCCAGGGCTACCATCATGATGTGAGGGTATACATGGCAGTAGAAAAGCCTACAACTTCCTTCTCTTTTCTTTCCCAAGCCAAGTTACACTTTGATTTCTGTGCATTATCCTACACAGAATTATTGTTTTCTCTCTCTCTACAATGTGTGGTACTCCTTCATATGCAGTCATCTCACGCTCTTCTGCCCAAAGAAGTGGAAAATAGTTCCTGCTACTCATTAAGGCCCCTCCACATGCTTACGGAAACAGACTTCTCAAGCATGAGTTTTAAGTACACTATATACTCCAACACTACTTCATGCTTATTATAAAAGGGCACATCAGATGGACCTATTGTTTCAATATTTCAGTATTTCAATACTGTTTAAAGGAGTACAGCTATCATGATTCTAACTATATGAATAACATGTCTTTTACAGCAGCATTTTAGAAGTAGCTGTTAGGCAAGATCAGCACACTACAAAATTCCTCCCCACTCAGTAGCCCTGGAGGTCAGTCTGATGAACATGCTGAAATGACTTGGACTTGGGGATTTTAATAAACCACCTATTCAGTGTATTATTTTTCAGAGGAGTAACTATACATAAACGCTATGTTCCAAGTTATGTGCAAGAGATCTGTTTACCAGATTTATTCTTGTTTGCAAACACACACAAAGAATTTTCTGTCTTCTATTCAAGCAGAAGAGTTACAATGGTGCTTTTACTACTAACTATGGTATGCATTTTGGGGTTATATATCATTCCAATTCATATGACTCCTTGAAGTCAGGAATGTTCTTCAGTGCTGCCACTCAAATATCTGCTCCGGATATGATTTCTCAGTTGCTCTATGAGCTCAGGATTCTGCTGCTGTATCTGCTGTGCAAACTGCTGCCCCCTGCGTTGAACAGTTTAAGTGAAATCAGCAAGTGAAAGCAGCATTTGTGAGAAAACAGGATATCCCAATACAGCTGAAAGATGCACTACATTAAATTAAAGATATCTTGCTTTACAGTATTAAGGTATTTGCAGCATTATTAATTTATCTGGTTGAAGTGTCTCCAAACAGGATCATCATCATAAATTTATTTTCATTCTTTAGTACTATTACTTCTACTTGATAACATGGAGGAGAAAAGTATCACCTTACAAAATATATTACCTTTTATGGTAAAATAACACATCTGCTCCAGTGATTTATTACCTTCTTTTTGAGAGGATCCACTCTTAACTGTTTAAATAACTGCTCTTAAAGTTGACATGCAACCTTATGTTAACGAGTCCAGAAATACAGTGTGTAGCTGCCAACTTGTACTTGTGAACAAGATGTCATTAGTTGAAAGCAAGCATACAATCAATTTTTTATATCTTGCATGACTGAAGTTATAACAGATCTATCTGTAACAGTTGCAGCTTTAGGGTTAAATTAATAGGGGAGACTAATTCCATGTATACGTGTAACATTTGTTTACTAATAAAAAAAAATAAGTAAAAAATATAACTTCATGAAAAGCCTAGCTTGTCCTCTCTGTTACTTCTACATTTTGTGCAAGTATCAAACTATCAAGACTCCTTCAAACTACAGTGCTGATTGAAGGAAAGCCATATTTCATAGATGTTAGTGTAGTACACACTTTTTGTAAAAACAGGCCTAGATTTCTGCAGTGATACATTTCTGTCTGTGATGTAAATCATAAATTACTTTTGCCCTGAAGAGGTGAAACTTAAAAATAGTCTGGAATTGGCTGGAAAGCTGAAATGAAGTAAAATTGTATGCCCTGTAAGAGATCTTGGCATGTAAGCATGTTTTTGTGCAGACCCTTGCAGATGGATATCATCATTATAGTATAAAAGCCTTGGGTCCTGTTTTTTATAAAGGTATTCTTCATTATACTGAGTTCTCTGAAATACTCCTCATCCAAATGGAGGGATGCCAGAGCAGAAATTGATTTGACTTGTGCTAAGTAAATCTGTAGCTTTCCTAACTAGTATCTGAGATACCAGGTAGTAATTTATCCACACAATTTGAAAGCACGTGTAGGAGTACTTGAAGATTTGAAGCAACTTTTTTGTAAGTGGCATTAGACTATAACAACGTATGAGAACCAGAAAGCAAAGCTGAGCACACAGCAGCAGTTGAGTCATTCCAGCTGATGGAAATGTATGGAGCAAACAAACAAGGTCCTGGAAAATAAGTCTTCGAGTTCTTGGTTTTAGTACCAAACAGTGGGAATAGACCACAGTATAATTCACTTGACACTGCACCCTTCTAAACAGATGCTGCACAGTTATCATACTACAAATATGACAGTTAGAACTATGCAGTTTTTACTTACGCGTGGATCAGGCTGGACAAATCCGACAGGCCACCAACCCCAGCAGCAGGGCCACCAATAGCATTTGACATCATCCCTGACATCCTGGAATAGTTAGCACAGTACTGGTGTTGGGGTGTGCAGGGTGTGCTTTACTGTAAGCAATAAACCCCAGTTCTTTTTTCAATTGCTGGGAGGAACTAAGTTGCAAGGAGAAGAAACTACACTTTTGCAGTAAGCAAAATAAAATTACATTTTCAGTAATATATCTGCATTTGAAAAATATAGCTATAAGTACTATGCATCTCTTTTTAATTCAAACATCTAAAGACATTTGTTTTAATGGTACCCCATTTTAATACTTACAGTTGTTGAATCTGAGGATTTTGCATTAAGCTTGCTGCCTAGAATAGACAACATACAGCTGAAATTATAAAACATTTACTAATTGTGTATCAGTGAGAAAAACATGGGGGAAAAAACCCACATGCTGTATTCTGGTTTATTACAAAATTAAGTTTACATGCACAGCAAAAAAGAATCACTACAGCAATGTATTTCATGGAAATGAAGCTGATACAATTTGTTATGTGTTAAAGAAAAAATAGCAGTTACAGATACAGACATGAAAAATATGACAAGCCATTAAACATAAAAAAACCAGTACCAGAAAAGTAAACAAACACATGTAACATTGAAGAATTGCAAGGACAAATATTTTCTACTGGACTTTTTGGACAAAAGTCTGCATTTTGTTGCTTCTCAGGCTGGATAAATTAATTTTGCAACTATTATTAGTACCAGGCATTAACAGTTAAGATTATGGCCACAAAATATTTCGGATCAAGCCAGAGTGTGGACTTACTTTGTAGCATGGTTTTGTGGTACCATATATCTTCTCTGGTAACAGCTTATCTTCTTACTTTGTAGTAAGCATGAGGCTATTTAAATTTCTCATTCATTAGATACCTCTAAAATTATATTCCATTTACCATAGTGTAAGGTTGTCTATGGACTGATACTATAGAAAAAACCATGTGATTTTTCAACAAAAGTAATATAATTCCTACAGAAATCAGTTTCTGTGTGAATGCACCACCAGTAGACAAAACACAGTATGTGCTTCTTAAATCTCTTCTTAAATACACTACAAAAATCAGATATATCCAATATTCATTTTATTGCTCAATATATCACCATATATAGATAACTCAAAAGTAAACCAACTTTTTTCTCTAGTTAATAGTTAGATATAAAATGTCACATGCAGGTCAAGTCTGTGCTCAATATAGGGTTCATTTCTTCCATCAGTAATAAGCCTTATCTAGTTTAAGGGCCAAAACAGAGTCTACAAGCAATTTTCTCAAGGTCAGACAGTGAGGCAAGTTTTTCATCTTAACAAAAAACCAAGTAACTACACCTTGGGAAAACAACTCATTCATTCCTGGATAAATGCCCTGTGTTCTATCTACCTGACCAGGCATCTTCTGGAAACAATGTAAAAGATCATTTCCCCAAAGCCAGCTCCATACATCATTGATTCTAAACAGACACAGGTTGTCTTCAGTACATCATGTGGCCAGTGAAGTAGTACACAGAGTTCCAGTGCTATTTAATCATGAATGCCATCAGAGAACTTGCTCCCTCTTTCCTTGCCCACTGTTTCTATTATTTGGACCATGTTAGCAAACCAGATGTATGGATCTCTTTTGAATGCAGCGCACTTCCATACAAAAGCACTGGTTGAAATGTGTTTTTCAGTGAAACTACCAGAGGGCTTGTGAAGTTTTAACTGCCTTCTTAGAGGAAATAAATCTGGGGCTTGTTTTTTGTGTTTTGGGTTTTTTTTTAAATTTATTTCTTTTCCATTAATTCCATTTAGCTAAGAAAGCCATGCAGGGAAAAAAAGAATACTGAGGGAGAAATATACAATTTTTTATTGTACTGAACATGAAAGAATGCACTATATGCTATTTGTATTAACTTTTTTAACTCTTAAGGTTATTAGGGATAATTTGAAAGAGTATGAACAGAAAGGTGTCTTGGGTAGTTGTCCAAAAGGAGAGTTACTTTAGTCCTTGTATCATTGTTAACTGCTGTGTGGAGAATTGAAGGAATTTTTATCATGCTGTTTTTTTATTTACTGTCATACCATATATAAAAACAGCATAGTTAATAAATGTGTATTGTTTTCTATAAGTAACAGAGAATCAACTGGAAATAAGACAGGCATTATTGGAGATACGTGCTTCATTTCTTGTTTTGAGTGTAAAATGATGTAGAAAAGTGTAATATAACCATTGCTAAAATAATGATCATTAAAATTGCTTGTGTTATTGAAAAACAGTTGTTTTTAAAAGTTCAGTTTTTAAAATGGGGTAATGTAAACCTTGAGATATACTCACCATACTAATGAAGGCAGGATTGTTTATCAAGCTTGCCATGTCAAAACTCAGTCCAGTTCCAGTCTACAAACAAATTGCAATTGAAGCTAAGTTTCCTACAGAATCCCAGTTAAAACTACTTTAAATAAATAGATACAGAGCAAACTTACAGGACTGGACACGTCTCTTAGTTTCTGTTCTGCTATTTTCAAATTTGACTTGTAAGAGTCATTCTCTGGATCAAGATCCAGTGCTTTTTGGTAACTGGTAACAGCTTCTTCATATTTATTCACTGAGGTCAGAGCCAACCTAATGTGAAATAAAGAAATCCTGGTTAGAACATAAATGATCATCAAAAGCTAACGATACATTTTCTGTTCTAAGTAAAACAGTATCTCACAACTGCTTTTTAGCTTCATCACTTAATTAAAGCAGGTTATGCTATTGTGGTGCTACTGCTTAGTTTAAGAACTTATTTTTGCAGAAAAGGGGATCTCTCAACAACACATCTTGCATTGTCTGTTTTGTATATATGCAAGTTTCATTAAAATCTCCTTGGTATCATCAAGTGACTTAGTCACTTTAATAGCACAAGCTGGATCCAGCATCTGTGATTTTCTGCATAAGCTTTAAGTGTTCTTTCCAGTTCTTTTTACCCAAGAGATTATTTAGAAATTTACATGGGCAAGTAGGGCAAAGATACTCTTAATATGAGGAAAAAGACTGCTCCAGCAGCTCACGAGATCACAGGACAGACCTACTACTTTTAAGAAGTATTTGTTTTCAAATTTCATTAGCTATTATATTTAAAACATCATCTTTTTTTGAACTATTCCAGAAGTCCATCTGGTTGCAGTTTCAGTTCTATCTTCTACTGGTATTTTCAATTTATACTGACCAAAAAACTAAACTGATCTTTTCCACACTTTGTAAAAGATTTGTGTAACCCACATTCAGCTATTTAGTACTTCAGTTCGCCTTCTGATGTGTAGTGAGCTTCACAGCCTGGGTTCTTAAGCCTGTGCTTATGCCCACTGACAGATCTTGGTCTTGTCTCTCATGCAAACAAGTTCAGGGTTTTAGATACATCCATGATTGTTATCGCTCTCAGTAAGAGTATGAAACTCCAGCACTTTCCAATATTGCTCCTGGAGGAGCCCACACAATATTAGTCTTTTCTCTCTTAACTCATTTACCCTATAAAAAACAGTCTCCCTCTTGGCCCCTTAGCTTGCCAAAATAGTTTCTGACCAGACAAGAAATAAAATCCGTTATTTCTGTGATGCAATAGTGCTTTTTACAGAAAAAGTATTTTGCAGAGAAAGTTTCTTGGAGCAGTACAAGTCAGAACAGCAGACAACAATTTCTTTCCTTACAACTCCTACCCAGACAAGTGGTCTTTCAGGATCATGCTGGAAATACCACCTTTAATTGACATTCCCACTTTAAAATGACTCCCATCTCTGTGTATTTGTGGCATTTTTGTATCTTTCTGTGACATATTAAGATTTTCTGTCAAATTCTGAGAAAAACTTGTATGTTTCCATAATCTTTTTCATATGGAGTTTTTGTTGAGAAGATATTTTATACACTGGAGGGGTGGGGGTGAGATTTTCACTTATTACTAAACAAGCACAGTTTTATCATTCAGCCTATGCCAAATGTTTACTCATCTGCTGAGTTAAGCAATGGCTTGCAGCTCAAAGTATGTCCTCTATTAAAACAACCAGGCAATCAAAGAGAAGCCTGGTTGTCTGAGAATGGTCCCATTTTCAGTGTGTATCAAAAAAACTCATTGGTCTTAACATGCAAAACCCTAATTAATCTCCAGTTAAATCAGCCTGTAGCATCCTTCCATATGAGTGAAATCAAGGGAGCTTGGATTGTGCTATATGAAGAAACAATCTAAGGAAAGTTAAATGAAACAAAACCAGTTCAGCAACCAATTCAATCTAAAATGTCAAAATTAACCATTGCAAAAGTTCCTTAGTCTAGGTTGGTATTAGTAAAATGAACTGTATTATGGAAAGTTTCTAAGTGATAAAATTCCACCACATTTTATCTTAAAATAAATGTCCCCTGCATGGTTTTGTCCCAGGCCAACAGGGATTATCACAGACAGTTTCAGGGCATGGTTCAGAATTTAACACAGACCAATGCAGTTTAGCAATAGGTCATTTGGATGTGGCCTCTCCATACTGCAAACTAAATTTTAGTAACATGGACATGAGCCAACTGACTCAACAAACAATCCCAAACATTTTTTAATTTACTGGTATAAATATAACCTCAGAACACATAGGCAGCCTTTAGTCCACTACCACAATGTGCATGATATTGAAAATGCAAAACTAAGTATCTTGGAAGAATGGCCCTTCACTCAAACCAACAGACTATTAGAGTATTCTTGACATTATTTTCAGGTAACACATAAAACCATCCTCAAGAGGCTATACAGTTAATCTCTCAGACATTGCTGAGAAAACCTGCCAAGGAGACATAGGTTATTCTTGCTAAAATATCTACTTCCAAAGAGCTACTGAACAGAAAAATTAAGGCTTTGGTTCTGCTAGTGTGAAGTCCCAGTGCTGTTCTCTAATAGCATCATTAACAGATTGAGTGTTCCAACAGCAGAATTTTGATTACTTGTAACTAGTTAGGAGGTAGAAAAAAAAAACTATCATTACTTCCTAAACTAAATCCAGCAAGTTGATAAATTGAAAGAAAAAAACTGCAGCTGATGAAATCTGATGAAAATGCTGATATCAACCACATATAAAAAGAGCTGAGAGTCTGATAGTGTTATCTTCAGAAAATTGCTACACTTACAGAAGAATGTCAGCTAAATAAAACAACCTGGCTCCACATAATTTCAGAATATCTATGGTGATGTACACGAGTCTTCATGTTTATGCATATTTCTATTAGCTTACCCCATTCTTCCATATGCTTTGCTGTACTTTGGATCTATTGCTATGGCACTCTCACAGTCCTTTATTGCTTCCCTGAAGTTGTTGAGCTTACTTTGAGCAGCAGCCCTTAGAGAAAGATGGTAAGGAAATGAAGCTTTGTCAAAAAAACCAACCAACCAACCACAAAACCCATAAAAAACCAAATCAAAGCAAAACCACAAAAACAATCAAACTCCAAGCCGAGATATTCACATTTGTGACTTAATGTAATCTTACTGACTTTTCATTCTCTATTTAGGGAATGCTTAATAAAGTAGGACAAGCAAATGTTGTAAGTTAGGTATGTGCCTAAGTGCATTGCTGGACTATGGTTTTGGAGAACACACACTCCCCTCTGAGGATAAAAAGGACAAATAATTCTAACGAACTGTCTAAGATCTAGCATATGACTACACACAAAAATTAAATCTTAAAACCTATTACAAGAAGTGAAGCTGTAAAGTAGTAGTTTATATTAAATCATTGCTTAAGGAGAAATATTTTATACAATTTCTGTTTTCCAGCAAGAAGTATCATTTTACAGCCATTCAAAGGAATGCTGTGGGTTTTTTCTGCTCAAGGTTTTAGAACTCAACTCATATAGGTAAATCACAATAACATTTCTCAATAACCTCTGCATTACCAAATTACAGTTGCATCTCTGTACTGGAGAAATACTAAATGTTGCAGATATTAATACAGTAAGATTGATGACTTGACCAAATTAAAAAGGACTACATTAAATACATTAGTAGTAGGACTACTACTGAAATACATTAATAATAAAACTTCACTAATTTAAAGGTCTTAAGCCATTCTAATTTATTCTTCCTTGGTTAAAAAAATATAGTAGAAATTACAGTATTTTCACTGCATGAAGTGTATATCTTTTATTAAGAATGCTTTCTACTGTGGTTAGCTCCAAATTGCAGGGGTTTTTCTGACTTTGATTAAAATGTCTTCTAATGGGACTACTTATCTATTTTAAGCTGTTTAACAGTTGTCCAACTCCACAGATGCCAGGGAAGATTTATAAATAAAACCTGGGGGCAATGCTTGTTCTCACATGTGCTTGAACAGAAAACATTTTTCCATGTTCACAAGATTTATATGGCCAGTTAAAATTCTGAGGGCATATCAGCCCTCTCTTTTTTGCACTGCTGTGAATAAAAACAATCCCACTGAATGCAGTATGTCCCCTTGGCTCCCAAACAAGCTTAAGATAAGAATAAGGCATATACTTACTCAAATACTCTATCATCCACAAAACTCCAAACAACTCCTGTTTTCTTTTAAATAATTACATACACACACTACTGTACTGACTGACATCAAGATTCATTTTTGTTCTCACAAATGTGGTATGTAATGATGCAACACAAAAATTTCTTCTGCTCTTGCTAATTACAACTTTGACATTTAAGCCCCTACTGAGGAAACTTCCAGTGATTTTAGGAAGCTTTTTGAATCTGGTCTGATATTTCCATTTTATACCTAAAGTAACTCATGTGATCAGTTTTCACAAGGAATATAGATGATTTACATTTTTGAACTGCCATCCTAAATACGTAAAATGTTAGCAAACTGCATAATTTCCTTTCTTTATACTTGCTTTTAAACTGAATCTTTCATGTGTATTTATCACAAACTAAACTCTGCAGCAATGGACGCAGAGCCCCAAAAATAGCATAAACCAGGGGGTACAGTGCCACAAGGCCAGATTGACAGCACTAAAGTTAATATATCCTATATCCTTAAATTAATAATGGAGGCACTCTAGAGGTGGGCTCATTCCAGTAGGGCCCAAAGTCGAGAGTGTGTTTGCTCTTGGGCTGGTCTTCCAGGCACTGTTCTGCAAGAGCAGACAGCTGTGACTAGGTTAATGTGCCCTTCCAAGCTTACCTGCTGCCAAATCACTAGGTCTTCTTCATTCATGATGGTAAAGAACAGATTAGATAACAAAACTGTAACAGCAGCATTGTTATTTTTCAACAGGTCATGCATGAAAATACTGAGTATTTAAAAAATACTTAAAATCTCCAAAATGGTATTCCCACATTGATGATTTTTTTTTTTGCCAGAGGTAGCTGGTACTAAGGGAGATAGAGAAAGCAGCTGAGTCACTAGAACACCAGACAACAAGGCTGTTACTACTCTTAGCAGGCTGGAAATCACAGCCTACATTATGATTTAATATAGGCAACCTGATTCACAATACCTGATCTGAAGAGTTACAAATAATTTTAAAGCCCATATTACACCTTTAACTGATACGGATATGCTGAATGAGCTCACTTTCACTCTAATTTTGCAAATCTAACAATAGGTTTCTGAATCGTGGAGTTTCTAGCCTCTTGTGACTTTGACCTACTTCACAGTTTATCCTTAACAATCCAAAATATTGTTAACAAAGTCCAGGAATAAAAGATGTGTATCATTTTGTCTTTACCTGTTGCAGTAATAGACTGCGTTGTTCGGATCCAGTTCTATAGCCCTAGTGTAACAATCCACTGCAGCACCATAATTTTCTTCCTTCATATGATTATTACCTGAAATAAATTATAAAAAGCTCTTAAGTAATTAGATAAGACAGTATATAGTTAGATGGGACAGCTCTGTATGAAAGAAACAGAGCAGCTACCTTATAGCATCTATATGAGTTATGACTGTACTTTTTTGAGATACATTCCTTTATAAAGAAATGTCATGGAATAATGCAAATAAAAATATCTGCTATGTCTGTGAAGTTTATTATGTACATTGCAGTACATCACAGAAACGTTCCTCTTCTTGTCTTGGTACTTCAGACTTTCCAGCTAGTTTCTGCTGTTAAGCAAAGATTACTTCACTGAGAAGTGTTACTGTAATTGCAGTTCCACTCTAGTACAGATTCATCAGTCTTATATTTGCAAGCCCCATATGCTATGTTATTTTTTTTATTTCATTTTTGTATGTGTCCCAACAATTTGCTTGTAACTATCTCAATAACACAAAAAAAAAAAAATCAAACGAGTAAAAATAAGTATGTAAGCCTTGTTTTTGTGATACTACATAATTAATTCATTAAGATAATGGAAAGTATCTATAGCATAAGCAATGTAAAAGGATTCAGAGGTAAAATTTCTCACCAAGGAAGCTTAGAACTTCTGCTCTGTAACAAAGTTCCACATTTCATATGTTTTCAGTCCAGTGGAAAAAAAATCCAGAAACATTTATGTAATTTCTCTATGGACAAAAAATTCTGGACTAAGGTCTTTCAAAGCAAAAGACACCTTACACATTCTTTTGTCCCCAGCACAAGGCAATCCTTGTAGTTTCTCTCTTTCCTGATGACACAGTAGTAAAAAAAACCTAGTTCAGAGTGCCCAAATCTGTCTGTGGTCCTGCTACTATCAATTTTTGGCCAGCTAGATCTTACAGAAACCTTGATTTCCTAGAAATGTCAAGAAATTGTCAGGAAAATTACATACTTCAACTGACTTCTTGTACTTCGGCCAAATATTTAAACCTTCTCCTAAAATAAACAAGTCAAGGGATAGGTCAATAAGTTACAACTGATGTAGGTAACTGCGTAAGCAAAGGCTGGAACAGTTCGGTCAGCACATCAGTTTATCTCTGACAGAGAGCAAGACTGTGGAGCAAGTCCTCAGTGCTTGCACCCACTGAAACAACTGTACGTGCATTTATCTGTGAACACAGAGAGCTTAGTGAAAAAAAATAGATTTAAGTAACGAAGTATCATCAAAGTAGTACAAAATCACATCCTCTAATAGTGCTATACTAGACTGTAATTACTGTAAGCAATCCCAGTGAGAAGTCAAGCAAACTGTACCTCTATGTATACCTTCAAAATAACACAGAATTTAACATCTTTCTTGTTTCTAGAGGCCCAC
Source organism: Notiomystis cincta (assembly GCA_013398075.1). NCBI lineage: Eukaryota > Metazoa > Chordata > Aves > Passeriformes > Notiomystidae > Notiomystis > Notiomystis cincta. The sequence continues at coordinate 55,121 of VZRX01011494.1, read as the reverse complement.
TGTCTACACAGCTTTCTTTTGTTCTAAGGTAAAGATCTGTAAACTAAATTATGCTGTCAGACAACAAAGCCTTGCAAGTTAGCTGCATTCAGCAAAATTGCAGCAGTTAGTGTTCCTTTAAAACAAAAATGCCATCAGTGACTATCAACATTAGAATTTCTGATACTGGTCTGACAATGACCCAGGTACAAGGCTAACTTGGAGATAGTATCATTGCATACCCTTCTTGTTATCTCTCTCTCCAGCTGCAGCCTTGCTGAAGGAAAACAGAAAAACAGCTAGATCTACTAATTCTGCTGAGATAAGGAAAAGCAACTATATTATTCTATTTTAATATCATACAAAATCCTTAATACACAAAAAAATTCACAAATTGTTATACTTTTGAATGTCTGTCTTCTATACTGAAAGTACTACCTATTGTTACAATTATGCTGTGGTAATAAAACACAGATCTTTTTATGATCAGGCCACCATTACACTATACAATCTGCACCTAATCTGTGCTCTTACACAGCTTACACTAAGCCAAAATGTCAAGTGATATACAAGGTTAGGCAAGTAAATATAAGTATTTAGTAGTCTGGAGGGTATATTACTTCCTGGTTCTATAAGGACCAAGAAAGAAAATTCAGCTCCCTGATTTTGTTTTGCCATTTGTTAGCCAGTTTCTACAAATATTAGGGCTGGTTTGAGACCAGAAGAGAAGTAGGTTGATGGCCTCAAAGGTGAGGGAAGTTATTACATTGGTAAGGGCATACAGATAGAAATGAGGAAATCATAGTTACAGAATTGTGATATTATAGAAGATACAGATCAAATAGACTTCCCCAAGTTATCTAATTTATTTCCTAACTCAGGCTAGAAAATAGTCATAACTGAAAAGGATGATAGTGGTGATAGATAATATATGTGGAGGATCAAAACAACAGAAAAAGCAGGACACTAAGTTTTCATTTTATTATGGGAAATTACCAGAGGCATTTCAAGCAGTTCAAAACTGCTTACTAATGCCCCTGACAGATGACACTTAAATTGGTCCTTTGTTAAAGTTTAGACCCTTTCATTTTTTTTCAGTAGAGCTGTGGAATTACTTTGGTAAAACCGCAGGCAGACTAACACATAGCACACACTAATTTCATTTCCTCAGTCTATTTCACAGACCCTTGTGGGCTGAAAGATAGCAAGACTGAAGTCACAGATTTAAAACAGCTAAAACACCCACACCTGCAAAGTGCTGACTATTCCTATAGTTCAATAACCATACTGAGACCTAGAGGTATTCTTCACTTTCCCTAAGCTGGCAGTAACAGCAAAATGAAAAGCCAGCATGCACAGCAGGTAGGTTACAACTGATCAACACATTTTCACTTATGACCTAACCATGTTTGAGCTCTCATCCTCATTATTAAAGAGCTAATGAGCAGCTCCAACAATTTAGGCAAACTTACTTTCAAAGCTAGTAGTGGACTGCATTTAGGATTACAGACAACCAATTTTAAGGTAAGACAAAAATGGAATTCATTTTGAAAACCAGTAGGACTTTTTCCACACTATGACAGAAATTTTGAGAGGATTACATCTGTGTTGCAATTAGAAGTTTACTTATTTTTCCGATAAAACTCAACTATCTGAAAATCTAACAGGTCATAATCAATGTGATTCATAAGCAGCAGTCCATAACAATTCATAACAGTTACCAGTCCTACATGCTTTTTTTTCCATTCCCTTCCCCTTCTTTTTGAGGGGAAATAACATGGATTCCTTCTTAGGCAGCATTAGTGACTTCTATAGTACAGCTGCTTTTCCTCACAGAACAGCAATAACAGCTGCCAAAGGGAAAAAAAACAACCGGCTTGTCTGCAATTTTTATAAAGCACACAAATAATTTCATATATGTGAAATATTAACCCTAGTAAGTTCACAAGAATTTTTCCATTGGCTTCTGTTGGATCAGTTTTTTACCAGTATCTGACATCACATAACCATTTCAATAAAAGTAGAAACTTGTAAAACAATTCCATGCACAAACAGCCAAGCAATAGCTGCTTATTCTTTAAAGCTTCTGCTACTTAGGAATGTTTCCAATTGTACATGTTATCCCTTGGATTTTAAGTAACCTCCAGAGCCAGGAAGAGAATAAACATTGTTTTCTGTGCTACTGAATGGAACAAATCACCTAGCCCTCTTACAACATAGCAGTCACCAGAGAATGTATAAGCTTAAGGTTTTTTGTGGGGTGTTTGGTTTCCAGCTGCTATACTATCACTACCCACAATAACACAAAAATGTAATAAGAGCATGAGATAATTTATTTCTATTTTTATTACAAACCTTCATCTTTCAGTTGGTCAGCCTTTACAACAACTTCTGGTAAAGAACGTGAGAGAGGCAGCATATCATTCTGTATGGGGAAAAAAACCAAGATTTTTTCCTTTAATATATAAGCCCTGATTTTATAAAAAACTTTCAGAAAGAAGTGAGAAGCATCAGCAAACTACAAAATTACCTCAGGCACATCAGGCATTTATCTCTGGGAATTGCAAAATGCTTAAATGAAGAATAAAAAACTTCAAGTGAGAATGAGGCATCCACTCTTAGCCATTTTCTATATGGAATTTTCCTTGTCTAGCTGAAATTAATTCCTCCCACTACCCCCAAAGATTCTCATTATGCTAGCTTTTATGGAAATTTAGGGTTTTTTTCATATTTTCCTTAAGTTTTCACATCATTTTGACCTATACAGCATTTTAATATTGTGTATACAATATGAAACCTTAGCACATATTGGCAGAGTTACCCTAGAATCTAAATTAAATTCTTACCTTTTGAATAGAATTTGTGAACATTTCTATCAAATGCTGTGAGGATGCAAGATGAGTATCTTCCAGAGTAATCTTAAACACAGTCTCCAGACACTGAATTGCAACTTATAAGAAAAAAAAATTAACAATATAAGTCACCAGTTTCTCAACAGAAGCATAACTTCATTAATTTATTTATAAAGCTGTGACTCACTTCCTTATTCAGCTAGTAAAAGCAGCTCTTTGGAACATATCAAAAAATAAAGAGAGGCTAACTGATTCCCACAGAATTAGCTTAGAAAAAAATCTAAGAGATACAAAATCCACAAATAGTTTGACCATTATATTTAAACCAATTTAAAATTTAATTTCAATTCTTTTAGTCTTTTAAAGTTACTTTTTTATATATATATAAGAACATGGTGATTTAACAAAAGCACCGTAACTCATAACACAACCATGCTCGTCCATGTGTCACAAGGCACACAACTGGCATTTATTTGTGTGCCATAACAGGTGGAAGAAAATGGCTCATCTTTATTGTACAGAATAAAGGCAAGATACTTATTACTCTAAATTTTTTTTGTAATAAAATATATTTATTTGAAGATACTCTGTTAATCAAATGCTGTATTAATCATAAAATTTTATCCTATTGAAAAAATACGTCAATATCCTTTCACATGTTCTGCATGTAAGGAATAAATGGCCCTTCCAAACCTGCAATAATGCAAATACACTCACAGTAAACCTAAAAATATAGAGCCATGTCCCTAACTGAAGTTTTAAATATGCTCATATTTTTTAAAAAAAGATCAGTGGCAGTTACTATACACAATTTGTACATATATACACACACTGTTACACTATTGCAAATTATGTAATTATTTTCCTATAATCTTAATAACATAGTACAATGTTTTTATTAATGTGTATCATTCAAATGTTTTAGACTGACAACTGAGGAGGAACAAAGAAGGGTCTTTTTAAAGCCTAGTTTGAACAGAAAAATGGCTGTTTTAACACAGATTATAGACAACCAGAAGTATATGAATTCAATTTAAGTATCAGTAAAAGCAGATTCTTAGTAATTAAACTTACCCTCAATCCAATGTTACTATAATAAATATAATTTGAATATTATTTGAGTTACAATGAAACTGAACACTGATCCAAAATTAGAAAAGTAAAATTACTGATGGTTAACAACAGTAAGACCAGTTTTTATCTTCTATGTCACAGCTGGTGGGAAGAGGGGGTGGGGAGGTGAAGAGATTAGTAAAATAGATACTGAAACCTAGAAGATGTAATTTAAAAAGAAATTATACAATAGAAATTTCTTACAAACAGTATAGCATGACACAAAGTTAAACGTGATAACATGTTAACAACTGAATACACTGCTAAATATGCTTACATGTTGCTCCTATAATCTGTAAGTCAATTTACCAGTTTATAAATCATCCAGTAAGAGCACTGAGGAATTTGGGATGAACTCCTTTGTCTCCTGCTGTGTGAAAAACTTAATTCTTGTAAACACAGATTATGCTGAATTTTGAAATATATATATTAATAGTACTTATTACCAGGCTGATTACAAAATCAGTAGAATTACACATTTTTTTTTCCTTATATGACTTAATAGGAAGCCACTTGCAATAGTTTACTTACTAATTTTCCCTGCCAGTTTATTTTTACTGAAAGGCACTCCCTTTTGTGAATGCCTTGCCTCATTTGTAGTTTTGCATAAATATGAATACAACACCATCCCTTATCTTTCTCAAGGCATCTAATCTATGGCACCAATTCTCTATGATACAGAAGTGTTTTGCAAAATGCAGCAGTGCACATTATGCATAAACAAAAATTATTCTGACTATAGTACTATTACTACTCAATATTTTCATCAAATAATTAGCTGGTGCAGTGAATTCCCATACTTCTCCTTTAAGTGGAAAATGGAATTTATAATCCTTCTATCTGTCATAGATATAATAAAATTAGGACCTCCTATAGGATTAATCAATACGTTAGAACAAGCACTGGCTAAATGCAAGCCAGCAACAGAAAGCCACATGCCAAACCAGAAAAGTTTTCAAATCAGGAAATGTAAGAAGCTGTGACAAGGTCAGTAAACTACCCTGTTTTAACACTACATGAAAACATGACTCCAGTAAAGTCAAAGGAGTGGAAACTTGTTTTTTACCTGAAAAGTTTCTCAGGAGGCCAAACTGCCAGCTATCTCATTTATCAAAAGTGAGGCACTGTCAAATGCTGCAAGCTCAGTATTATCAGGGAAAGACTTGATGTGAGCTATTCACCTAAGATTCTTCCTATGTCTAATATCAAAGGCCAGTTAGCTGTTCTCCCAATCAGCTCTACCATCATCCACCTAGGAGGTGGCTGAAGTTTGTAGCGACCACCTGCAAACCAGTACAGATGGCCCTGCTGAACAGCTGGGGCTTACACAAACACCCACTGTCAATAATACCAGCACTTGGGCTATGCTGGAGCCCAGCTCCATATCCTCAGTGACACATAGCTCCAGGATTTTTTGCTGTCCAAACACGAGTATGCATCACCAAGCAACACAAATGCATCACAGCCAACATGCAGGCTGAATAATTAGCCTTAATTTGGCTGCTGAGGCCCCCTTAGTCCTTGCTGTCTAGTACTTGCTTAATCTCACACATAATGTTAGCCATGTCAAGTATTACATGCATCCACTGCCTTCATGTTTTGGAAACACTGCCTTATAGAAATTAGCTGTGGTATATCAATCATAGAAGTAAGAAGAAAATCACAGCCTTGTGCATATTGTAGAGAGCTTTTTTTTAATCCCACAGAAACAGGCACTACAGAAAAGAAGAAAGAAAAAGAGAGTGACGGAGAAACGCTGTTTCCCTGTGAACAGGAAAAAGAAATAACTGCAATTTAAACACAGTCTAAAATATAACTTAGAAGAAGGGAAGTTTCTAGTTCATACAAAAGAGTTGAGCACTAACCACCAGGGATCTGTATCACTGCTGTAGATGCTAGGGGAATATATTTCTCTGGTCTATCTTCCAATTACTCTGCTTTCTCAAAATAAGGCGTTTTTATTCATCAAGCAACTACAAAATTCCTAAAGGAAATTTAAACTCATTAACATTACTATATAATTCCTGAATGCAGGTTATCATTGAGTATGAATACATCCTAGACTTGTGTTTTATAAAGGCTTCATTTTTTTGTAACGTTCTCTTTTTTGTTGTTTTACGGGAAATGGGAACTGTTTGAGTTACTTCTTGGCACAGTCACTTAATCATACAGTGTTTTATCTTTCTACAGACACCAAGTAGGTACATAAGGTACCAACAAAAACTATCAGCCAATTCTTTTCATCCCTTATGTCTCACCTAACATTAAGCACATCAGTCAGTAAGACTTGGCTATTGCTACTCTACATGCACTAAAGATATTTTGCACAACTAAAATGAGTCTATTTTTCAGAATGCCCGCCTCTTATCCTCTAACACATAGCATATGGTACCATGCTTGTGGCAGAGCACAGATCTAAAAATAGGATTTCAGATCTGTATTAAAATGGTAAATTTTCCATTAGCTTTTAAGAACAACTGAGGTTTTGTAACATTTTTTATTTAGAAAACTGAATCTTAAAATTGATTATTTTATAAACAAATTGGCTAAGGCTGCTCTAAGACTTGTTATCATTTTCAACTGTAATACAATGTTTACCAATTTCATTATAAAAATAAAAGTAAACCTCTTCATCTCTCATTATATATGATTTCCAAAAAATTGTTTTCTTTCATCAGATGAACATCATTATAATCTGACACAGGTTAAATTTGTTGATGGCTGCTGCTTTTCAAATGTTCAAAATGCTCCAGATTTTGATGTAAAACCCAATCTTTTGGCTTTTTGGGACTATCCTTTGAATATGACACAAAGCTTCCTTTCTTGTTTACTTTGGTGAACAAGTACAGTAGACAGCTAACAGATAATAGAAGGAAGCACACTTCAGGTTTATCTTTTAATTTATGCCTCTGAGAAGCAGGACTTGCTATTCACCTCAGCAAAATCTCTCCATGCCTAAGATTTCACAGAACTCAGTGATCAACTGCACTGCTGGTGCTAGACTTCTCCCTCCAAATTCTCCACAGGCTGATGGACACAACCGAAGACTGCTTGAAAAAGGAGACAGATCCTTTTAAAAGATGCTATGAAAAAATTACTCCAGTGTTAAGACTTTATTCTCTCAATTCCACATTCTAATACCACCTGACATGAAGGCTCTGGGAATTAGGGAAAGGAGTAAGATCAGTATGAAGGAGAACATCAAATACTACAAGCTTATAAAGACCTAATGAGTATCTGTCAACAGAGAAATACAAAGAGAGTATGTCTACGGGCAAATGAACTTGGGTGTATAACAGAAGCGATACCATACTGAAAATATTCACTCTTTGGAGCCAGCACTCAAGTGAAAATAGAAATGCAAAGCACTTATCTTATTTTCTTAGGATGTTTTTTTTTTCCTCCCAAATAACAGAATCCTTGAAAGTAAGAAACAGTTCTTCTCATAAACCAAAACCAATATAGTAATTGTAATTGTTTTACTGTACAGTTTTGGTTTTTGTTTTTTGTATAGTAATTGTTTTACTTCCTTCATAACCAGCAGAGCTACTAACAGATATGAAATGCAGAAAGAAACCAAACAGGAAAGAGAGAAAGAAGTAGCAGAAATTTGTGGGACATATATGCAAGTCATTACCAGTGCCTGTATTATATAGCACTGCTTAACTCAGAATCATAGAATTATTCAGGTTGGGAAACACCTCTGCAACTGATGTGATTTAAAATACCTGTTGCTCAAATTAAACCTGTATTTGTAGCTTTGTAATACTTCTTAAACGAGAGATGTCTTAAAATGAATAATCTCAGAAATATTAGGATTGTTATCTTTTTTGCAGATAATATTTGGTGGCAGTTTCATTTATGTCACTCCAGCTACTTTCTGTGATATTATACATAAAGGAATTTAACATCTGTGCAAGTATTATATACATACACACATATATATGTATATATACATATAAAGAAATATATATGAAAACACCTTTGTTGCTTACCTTCCAAGCTTTCTTGTTCATCTGGAGTGAAAGTATCCATCTGACTCTGTTCTCTCAAGAAATGGATGACTGCATAAACCAAGCGCTTGACTGATGACATGTTGAAATTGTTTTCTGTTATGTCTTAAAAACAACAGACTCTCTTATTTCAGAGCAACGAATTCCTACTGTATTCCAACCTCCTAGTAACCTCAGTAAAAAGTATACACAACATACATAAAACCTTACCCTTTACCAGAAAGCCCAGTAACACTGTGCCTTGAAAACAGTGGTGAAATTGCATGGATTAGGGAAAACTGCTACAATCATGTAGTCTAGCTATCCGCAAAAAAAGCACATATTTCCTCCAATTAATTTCTGGAGGAAAGTTCACCAAGGCTAAAATAATTTAGCAAATTATTTTTCATTTATAGAGGCTTTTAAAACGTTTGTGCTTTATTTACATATACATTTGCAAGTAGGAGCACATGCTGAAGTCAAAACCAATTAAGAAGCCACTGTGATAAATACAGTGACATAAAGAAACACACTTCAGTAGAAGTTGGTTTATGATATGACATGGTGTTACCCTTTGATAAAAGATATTCTATGGTCCGATATAGTGTTATCCTTTGACAAAAGATGTTCAGTGGTGTGACACACACAGTGTTATCCTTTGAAAAAGATGTTCTACAGTGTGATATGGTGTTATCCTTTGGTAAAAGATGTTCTATGGCATGACATGCACAGTGTTATCCTTCAATAGAAGATGTTCTATGACACGGTGTTATCCTTTCATAAAAGGTGTTCTCTGGTGTGACATGCTATTATCCTTTAATAAAAGGTGTTCTCTGATGTGACACAGCATTATCCTTTCATAAAAGGTGTTCTATGGTGTGACACACTATTATCCTTAAATAAAAGGTGTTCTATGGTGTAGCATGGTATTATCCTTTCATAAAAGGTGTTCGATGGTGTGACATGCTATTATCCTTTCATAAAAGGTGTTCGATGGTGTGACATGCTATTATCCTTTCATAAAAGGTGTTCGATGGTGTGACATGCTATTATCCTTTCATAAAAGGTGTTCGATGGTTTGACAGAGTGTTATCCTTTCATAAAAGGTGTTCGATGGTGTGACATGGTGCTCTGAGCAGTTTATTGTCACTTTGGACAAAGAAATGGAACACTGTGACCTCAGTGCATACTTGTGATTAGTGACACTACTGGCTCAGTCTGATTTCCATTCAGCATCAGCTGGGAGTTATATAACTTGGAGGACAATTTTAGTTACAACTTTTCAAGTTATTTTTCCTTAAACCATTTTGATTTAAAAGGGCACAACCTTATCCAGTTCTCCCCGCAAAGCAGGTTTAAAATCTAGCATTAAATGAATGGCAAGATCAAGGCTAGCTATCGCTACGTTATTTTCTCTCCACAACCCGCTAGCAAACCGATGTACGGCCAAACCCACACCAAGCAAATCCCGTCGTGGAGACGGGGAAAACCGGGAAGGCCACCGGCTGAGGATGCACAGACGCGAGCATTGGGGTCCTCTACCCGGTCCCCATGAGGGACAGCGCGGGTCCCGCCGGCCGCGGATGCTCAGCCGGGTCACTGGGGTCCCCTACCTACCCACCATGAGGGGCAGCGCGGGACCCACCGGCCGGGGATGCACCGCCACGGGCCTGGGGTCCCCTACCCACCCCCGTGAGGGACAGCGCGGGACCCACCGGCCGGGCCGCCCTCCCGCCCCACGC